>OVAY01000046.1:74019-122991 GCA_900406395.1 Kernera saxatilis
GATAGATAAATAAAAACAAATTCATAATGAGTTTTTATTATTTACAAAAAAGCTGAAAATATATATTTAAAATTATTAAGTGCATAGAAAACAACTTACCAACCAAAAACTTTTTATCTAGATTTCAATATAGCATATCGTTCAATGAAGGACTTGCTTGGTAATAAGTCGATGACGCAAGCTGGAATTTGAATTTATGATCAATTGTTTGTATATGCCCAAATACAATCTTAACTTTGAGATTAATTATATACTTCCAATCATCTTCCCCTTCAATATATTTCCTTATAACGGTAGCTTGAATTTTGTGACTCTACAATAAAAAAAAAAACAAATGGTATGAAAAGGTGGAAGAAACAAATTAAGTCAATTAGATTTAAAAATATAGATTCGAAATTACACAAAATTATCAAACATTATTGAACATACCTTCTTATCGACCAAGATTGATTTAACTTTCTCAAAACCTCGCCGATTTTGTTCTATCTATTTTCATCACACTGTATCGCAGATAGGCCAGCTACTCTATGAACGATTTAGTTTGGAAACATAACTATCAATATGTTGCATTTTATCTACTAACGAGAGAGGAAGCAAATAATCTAAAACGTCGAGCAATAGAGATTAAAAGAACGATGCAATAAAAGTGATGACAAGTTGAAGAAGAAAAAGAAGGAGAATGGGAAAATGAAGTTTGAAGAACAATTTTAGGAAAATAAAATAAAAGGTTTGAAAAACAAGACAACGACGATTTTAAGTTTTTCTTGGTCAATGTAGTTATACTTATTACTCTTTTTATTACTTTACACATAACAGTTGATGGGTTATGTGTTCAAAGTTAAAATAAAACTCTCTGGAGACCGGTTCACAACCGAAAAACCTGAAGATCATATTTTTGAAGAACGACCCAAACAATCGGCCTCACCATTTAAAAAGCGGGGGATAAAAGAGAAAGAGAAAAAAAGAAAGTTTGATCGTGTTGGATTAGAGTTGATGCTCCCATGCTAAGGTTTAGGATCTATGTATAATTTTCAGTATTACGTATATATATGAGGGTTTATACTCCAATGTTAGGGTTTAGCGCTCCTATTCAAAGAATTTGATCGTATGAAGTTACATTATAATGTTAAATTAGCAAAAAAATTCTCATTGTTATTAATTAATTTAGGTTTGGATACTATTACTTCTTTTGCACAAAAAAAAGATACTATTACTTCTATTCATCTTACCTTAATCATATTACACTACGATTAGCTTAAAATAAAACTAATAAATATTTCTTAAGTCCTCCCCAAATACGTAATATGAGATGCATGGTTGGATAATTAAAAAAAAAACCATCTCAGTAAATATTAAAACAAACTGAAGTAATAAACTTCAGTCCACGCAGGACGTGGACCACCCTTCATAATTTATTTACACAACAGTGGAAAATCAGGTTTGAAAACGAAAGAGAGAAGGATATAACGAATGGGAAAATAAATAGAGAAAATAAAGGAGTAGAACAAGAAAAGATAAGTCTCAGTATTGGAGATTCAATGATATTTTGTGATTTGGTAGTTTAGTAACCCAAAATTTAACCAAATAATTTGATGGTATGAGGTTACTGAATAATGTCAAATTAGCACAAATTTTCATTGTATTTAATTAATTCAACTTCGGGTACTATTACTTCTACTTATCCTACCATAACATATTACAATACGTTTAAGTTAAAGTAAAATTAATAAATATTTTTAAATATGTGTATAGTGCGCGCTGAAAACATAATCTGAAATGGTAAGATAATTCCAAAAAAATAAAAATAACGGGAGTGGTCATTTTAGTTCATGATATTGAATAGCTTTCAGTGTTTATTATTCACTTGATTAAATATGTTTTGTATTTATGTAGGCCACAAAGTCGTATTCTCGATTTGTCACAACATGGGGCATGGCATATTCTTTTTTTATCTTTTGTAAAATTTTTGCTATTTAATGAGTGTTACAAAAATCATGTATTTAAGAATTTTTGTAAGTTCAAAAATATTAAATAGTAATATAAATTCAGATTATAAAACCAGTTCAAGTAATATCATTTCAGATTAAATAGTAATATCAATTCAGATTATAAAACCAGTTCAAATATTAAATGTAATATCAGTTCACAAAAAACACGAGCCAATTTTAATTTGGTTCATAAGCCTTACCCAAACCCCAAACCAAGCATCTAGCTAGAAACAAGTTGGTTTTAACGCAAGAATCTGCGTGTTTTCCTAGAAAATCATATATTTGAGTGCTTCAAAAACAAAATTCACATGTTTTTAAAAAAAACTTGAAACTGCAACAATAGATTATAGATTATTTGTTTGGCTAACCTATTGATCGGCCAAAATTAAATGAATATTCTTCGTTTCTGTTTACTTCTTTATTATTTTTATGAAAATACACCAATCTCTTCTCGATGGATTAAGCTCAATGATTTTATCAACTTGCATTTTAAACACTTTGTTTTCTTGAAACGAAAACAGGAAATTATGGAGAATGTATAGAGAAGAATAATATTTACATTATTTTGATGAGTTTTTGTTGACAAAGGTGTCGAATTTTTTTGGTCAAATACATAATTATTTTTTTTGACATGCAGTAGTAGTCAAAACGATAAACAAGTTTTTAAAATTCAATTGTTGTTATATTTATTTGGCAAATTCTAATTTGTGAGTTTTAAAATACCAATACCAATTCATATTATAAGTTCCGGTTTGTTTATCGTCGCCAATCCGCGCAAGGCGCGGAACCGTCACCTAGTTAAGAAGGAAAAAAAAAAAAATTATACTACCAACAGCGTATATAGTTTTAAGTTTTAACAAAAAAAAAAACAGCGTATATAGTTTCTTAAAGAAAAACAAAAAAAAAACTTGAAAAACAAATCGAAAAAGAATATAAAAAAGTTGTGAAAACAAAGCACTTACTTTGAAGTTTGAATCAGAGTATTTTAACATCTTGATTTACAAGACTTTGAAATTTTCCTATATATAAATATCATATAATAATATGTTTCTCACTCTCTCTCTCTTCAAGAATCGCAAGAATGGCGGATGAGGTGATCCTCCTGGATTTCTGGCCGAGCCCTTTCGGTGTAAGAGCGAGGATCGCGCTGAGAGAGAAAGGAGTTGAGTTTGAGTACAGAGAAGAGAACCTGAGGAGCAAGAGCCCTTTGCTTCTACAGATGAATCCGGTTCACAATAAGATTCCGGTTCTCATCCACAATGGTAAACCGGTCTGCGAATCCATGAACATAGTCCAGTATATCGACGAGGTCTGGTCCGGCGATAACCCAATCCTCCCTTCCGATCCTTACCAAAGAGCTCAAGCCAGATTCTGGGTCGATTTCATCGATACCAAGGTACCAAATCTTTTGTTCCGAACCAAACCATCTTTGAACTTGAGATTTTCCCAAGTATGAGATTTAATTTTGGACGAATAGGGTTTGTTTATCTTCAGATGATTGCGCAATTTGTGATTTCAATTACTGACTTTGCCAATCTTATTAGAGTTTGTCTATTGGAGTTTGTTTGTAGACTCATAGTTTCGATGTTATGTTCCTCTGTGAAATGGAGCAGTTGTATGAGCCGGCGGATAAGATCTGGTCAACGAAGGGCGAGGAACAAGAGACTGCCAAGAAAGAGTATATTGAAGCACTCAAGATTCTTCAATCTGAGCTTGGAGACAAACCTTACTTTGGTGGAGAGAACTTCGGATTCGTAGACATTGCCATGACCGGATATTACAGCTGGTTTGAAGCATCAGAGAAACTCGGTAACTTCAGCATCGAACCAGAATGTCCCAAACTAATGGCTTCGGCCAAGAGGTGCCTGCAGAGAGAGAGCGTGGTTAAGTCACTCTCTGACCCTGAGAAGATTGTTGCGTTCGGCTTTAAGATTAGGAAAATATATTGTGTATAATTCTTCTTTTCACCTTTGGTTTGTGAACTGATTCCATCTCACGTTCTGTGTTCTATGTTTTCTTAAGGTTTGTGTCTTTTTTCAGTTCACACCAAAGAATATGTGTTTCTTGTTACTCACTCAAGAATAGGGTTCCTCAATTTAAAGAGGTCTATTTATTCTTCTCTTTTGTAAAAAGTTGGAAATGGAAAAGTTTATGCGGTGTGTAATTATGTACGTTATTCTCGTCGTATGATGATTGATGAAAGCCCCGGCCTAAATTGAAAGCACAAACGTAAAGACTTTAGAAACCACATGTGCAACGACGTAGAGTACGGCTTAAGAAATGACACAAGCATACAAATTGTCATAGAATATAAACATTGTGACTTAACTAAATTAAGCCGTTTACTTTTTTATTTCATAATTACACAAGCCTACAAATTACTAATTTAATCCGTTTGACTTCTTTATTTCATAATTACACAAGCCTACAAATTACTAAGTTTATCCGTTTGACTTCTTTATTTCATAATTACACAAGCCTACAAATTGTCATAGAATTATAAACATTGAGACTTTACTAAATTAAGCCGTTTTTATTTCTTTATTTCATATATTTTTTATACCAGATCTTGCATTATAAATACACTCGTTTGATTCACTTTGTTTCTTATCCAAAGGCCTTGGAAAAAATGGCATTTACATCACCTATTCGTACTCTTCTTTCTCTTTTTCTTCTCATCTCGCTCGTCCGACCACAAGTTCCTCCGTCCGAGCAATTCCGATTCCTAAACAACGGCGACTTCGGAGAATCTACGGTGGAGTATGGCGCAAGTTACAGAGATTTAGGCGTAATCCGTAACCAATTTCGTTTATGTTTCTTTAATACCACGCCAAATGCATTCACACTTGCCATTGGGATGGGAACAGGCAGTTCTGATTCCATCATCCGTTGGGTTTGGCAGGCTAACCCGCAAAAACCTGTACACGAAGAGGCTTCTCTTTCGCTAGGACCTGAAGGAAACCTTGTCCTGGCCCAACCAGATGGCAGAATCGTCTGGCAGACAAGAACGGAAAATAAAGGCGTCATTGGCTTAACGATGAACGAAAACGGGAATCTTGTGTTGTTTGATGATGGAGGATGGCCTGTGTGGCAGAGCTTTGATTTCCCAACAGATACACTCTTGGTTGGACAGTCTCTTGCACTTGATGGTCCAAACAAGCTAGTAAGCCACGACACTGGGTCTTATACTCTTATCTTAGAGCCAGACCGGCTCGTTCTAAGCCATTCAATCCGTAGGAGCAGCAACAAAACCGTTGTTTACCACGTTATAGAAGGTAGGTTTATTCCAAGCACGACCCTTTATGCGGCTAAAGACCAAGGAACCACGACTCAATTGGGCCTAGCCACGCCTGGACTTAGGCCCGAGTTTCCTTATAAGCATTTTCTCGCGAGGCCTAGATTCAACGCCTCGCGAAGTTTCCTCCGGCTCGACGCTGATGGGAACTTGAGGATCTACACTTTCGATTTCAAGGTCAGTTTTCTTGCTTGGGAAGTAACGTTTGAGCTCTTTAACCACGAAAACAGTGAGTGTTGGTTACCGTCGAAATGCGGAGAGTTTGGGCTTTGTGAGGATAATCAGTGCGTGGCTTGTCCGTTGGAGATGGGCTTATTGGGCTGGAGCAGAGCTTGTAAGCCCAAGAAGGTGAAGAGTTGTGATCCGAAGACTTTTCATTATTATAGACTTGGAGGTGTTGACCATTTCATGACTAAGTACAACAATGGTTTGGCTGTTGGAGAGAGTAAGTGTCGTGGTTTATGTAGTCGAGACTGTAAATGTTCGGGGTATTTTTACGATAAGAGTAGCTTTAAGTGTTGGATTGTTTATGAACTTGGGACTTTAGTCAAAGTGACTGATTCTAAGAAAGTGGCTTATATCAAAACCCTTAATCTTTGATCAGCATCAACCGTTAATCTTATGTCAATTGCCGAATAAGTCAGAATATATTCTTGTAAACCAAAGTTTAATGTTGTGTCTCTATATCCAACTTCTAACTATTTAAAAGCCCCAGTTTTTTTTCAGGATTAATATTGCGATTGTCATTTAATAAACGTTTTAACCAGATAGCATTTGAAGTCACTTATTTATATTAATGTTTTAGTTTCTAGTTTCTACAATCATAAAAGATTTAAATATTTTTTACTCGTGATTGATAGATAACATTTTTTCATCCGTTTGTACTTTGTAACAATAATTAGAAACTATTAAAATCAGTTTTTTTTTAAATCGTGTTTTTGCACTTTTATGATTCCGATTCCAATTCCAAAACAGAAAACAGGGGACATAATTGTTCGCGTAGATCTATAATGGGCCTATTGGTATAAGTAGCCCATAAATCAAACAATTAAATGGGCCTATATTGTAGCTTCCCATCCTAACTCTCTGAATCGACGAGATACTTTTCATTGCTTCGTCAAGAAGGGAGGTTCTGCAATCTGCATTTTGGCAGGAACTAGTGCTGAGTGAAATCCTCTAAGCTCGATGGATCTAACGACTACGCGCCAGAGGCGCCCACTTCTATCTGGTTCTTCCTCATCTTCTTCTACCAAGCCTTATTCGAAGACCGACAAGCCCGGCCGATCTGACGGCGGGGATCCGGAGGATCGTGGTCTCCGGTGGTTCTTGCCGTTTATGGCGCTATGTTATCTTCGTTACATGAGCGCGACTTCTAATATCGTTCATGACTGCGATGAAGTGTTCAATTACTGGGAACCTCTCCATTTTCTTCTCTACAAGTCGGGATTTCAGACCTGGGAATACAGGTTTGATTTTGTCTACATTTACTGTATATGCTGTTGTATAATGCGCATAGTGATGGTCGTATTGAGTTATACACACGATGTGAGCTCAAGTGAGTGTAGATGGTGTTTGAGTGAAAGTTGTGGGAACATTTTGTTTAAATTTGAAATCGGAAATGTGAAGTTGGGATGTGATTAAGCGGAACTTTTACTTCGAGGCACTCGCTCTTTTCTTCGAGACTGTTTTAAAGAGAAAAACAAGTAACTTAATTGCTACTTTCTGATTTTGCCTCTGCTTTGTTGATGCTTGTCCTCGATCCAGTAAAATGTGAATCTGTGTGCCTAATCATTAAAGGTAATTGACTTTTATGTGAAATGGTAATCCTGAGATTAATTACTTTTTTTTTTTTTTTTTGCAGTTCCAACTTTGCGCTTCGCTCCTACTTATATATCCTTTTCCATGAATTGGCTGGGCGGCCTGCTTCTTGGTGGTTTGGTGATGACAAGGTAAGCATTGCTGATTACCTGATGTATATATATTCTAATTGGTACGTAATTGCATTTCTCTTATCTACTTGTGTATATCATGTGGATAGGTTAGAGTTTTCTATGCGGTGAGACTCTTTCTCGGACTGGTTTCTGCAGTTTCAGACACTGTCCTGGTTGTTGCACTCTCCAGAAAGTATGGGAAACGTCTTGCTACATACGCACTTGCAATGCTCTGCTTAACCAGTGGCTGCTTCTTTGCTAGCACCAGTGAGTGTTCTTTTTAGTGTAGCTTTATGGCACTTGTTTAAGCTTTTTTCAGTGTTTCCTTACCATGCATATATTATAGGCTTTCCAAGTTTGTCTTTCAATCTTTAGATAGTACTTTCAAGTGCTAGTATAGGTTACTCCGATGACATGTTTCTTTTCCCGTGCTCCGATTTGGCCTTATCGTCTGATTTCTTATTAATTCATGTTTCCTTGAAATTGGCTAGGTTTCCTCCCCAGTTCGTTCTCTATGTATGCCATGAGTCTCTCATCTGGTTTATTGCTTTTCGAGAAGTATGCCATGGCTGTTGCAGTTTCGGTTGTCGGGGTGATTCTTGGCTGGCCATTTTCTATCCTGGCCTTTTTACCTGTCGTTATTTACGCTCTTGTTAAGAGATTCAAGCAAGCATTTATCTCTGGCGCTGTCACCTCTATGTTTCTCCTTGTAAGTTAACACTAACCTAGGTGCTTAGTCTAAGTGGATTTTATGAAAGTTATTGCATGTCGCTGACTTTCATTCGCATCTGTAATTTCAAGTTACAGTTCTCTATTCTAAATAGTTTTGTCTCTTTTCCAGGGACTCTCAGTACTTGTGGATTACTATTATTACAAGAGATGGACATCTTCGGTTTTGAATCTCTTGATATACAATGTCTTAGGGGGTGGAGAAAGCCATCTCTATGGGACTGAAGGACCGCTATTTTATATAAGAAATGGATTTAACAACTTCAACTTTTGTTTTGTTTTGGCAATATTGTTCATCGCACTATTTCCTGTTATCAGAAGAAAGTATGACCGTGGCTTGCTCGTTGTGATTTCGCCAATGTATATTTGGCTGGCGTTCATGTCACTTCAACCCCACAAAGAAGAAAGGTGGTGTTCCATATCTTTCATCTTGTAGTCTTTGGACCAGTTATAAGTTGGCTTCTAGTTCTAGAAGAAACCGATTTTATGATACCAACAATGTTTTTGATTGTCAATCAATTGCTGCAGGTTCCTTTATCCTGTATACCCTCTTATATGTGTTGCTGCTTCTGCTGTTATCGAGAACATCCCTGAGCTGTTCCGGGAAAAGTATAGCACACACGAAAGTCTTCTGGTGACGGTAAGTTCGTACGTACAATATCTCAGTCTCTGATCTATTCCTTTCCACAAATTGAAAAGACATAGATTGTACGATTCTCACATTTCTTTTTAATATGCAGATAACCAAATACCTCCGACCTGTGATTCTGGGTCTTATCTTATGTGCTTCACATTCTCGCACATTCTCTCTGATTAATGGCTATTCCGCCCCTTTAGAGGTCTACAAACTACTGGAGCACCACGATGATGCAGGACCGGGTATAAACAGAACTCTGCGATCACATCTCACTTTTACTTCTAGAATAGTAATTTTCCAATTGGACATTGGACAAAGAGATACAATGTCTTTTTGTTTTCTGAATACTGTTGAGTTCTTGGTTGGTTTTATTGATACGACAGGTGCTGTTCTGTGTGTGGGAAGCGAATGGCATCGATACCCGTCATCGTTTTTCGTGCCTGACTTTATTAGTGAAGTACGGTGGATCGATGATGGATTCCGAGGTCTTCTTCCATTCCCATTTAACACTACACTTGGAGGCACTGCAGCATCACCTCCATACTTTAACAACAAGAACCAAGCTTCTGATGACCAATTTGTAAAACTTTACACTCCTCTCTCTCCTCAAACCCCTTCCAAACTCGAGCATTGCTTGATTTTCTCCCATCGTTTTTCTTTTCAGCTAAGGAATATCGAAACTTGCACATTCCTCATTGAATTGCAGCTGAGCAGACCGTATCCATATCGAGGAAGCGACTTATCGACATGGGAGGTATAAGAATCAAACCATCTTCCTGAAACAAAATCTATCTGAAATTTCACTCTCTTTTTCTTTTCTTCAATCGTTGTTCTTTCCGGCTTTTTTTTTCAGGCTATCGCGGTGTTACCTTATCTGGACAGAGAGCTTTCGCCAGCTAAGTATAGATCGTTCTTCATCCCTTACAAGTGGCAGGAGAAAAATGTGTTCGGCAAATACGTAATACTTAGAAGAGTCTCAAAATGATCTCAAATCCCTCAACTCTATTGACTCATAGCTTGAACTCAGTTCATTGACCAGTTTTGTAATAACTGATTAGTATCGGCTTTAACTTCATGTTCACGGTTCGTAGTGGGAAAGAGACTTGTACTAACTAAATCTCCAAATGGTCGGAAGAACGTAAAAGAAAGATCATGTTTTGATATTGACACTGACGAATTATGAGTATGTTAAGTCTTATCCTTCTTTTGATTCTGCGATTCCAATTTAGATTATCGAGAGAGAAACAATGGATGAAAATGAGAAGATTAGGGGGTTCTTTTTTTTTTTTTTTTACTCAAAACATACTGAATTTAAGAATTAATACCGAGTACACAAAGTTTTTTTAGACTAGGGGGTTCTTTAAGTTGGCGTTCGACCAACGCGTCGTAAAAGGCAAAAAGGGAAAAAATGAAGGGAATAAGATTATTTAACAAAAAACTTTATCTATTCTACAAACATGTTCTTAAAAGTTTTCTGAACAAAATTATCAAATTAATCTTCACTAGATGGTAGATACTAAAATTTGTATTGGATAATTGTAAAAAGTTGAAGAAATTTCTCAAATGAATAAATATTATATATCTACCAGTATAAAACATCGTTTTAATTTTTCCAAAAATTAAAAAAGGAAAAAACGAATTAAAAGCATCAAGGGGCACGAGAGGAGAGACGACGAGGCGTCCTCGATAATCACCGTGCGTCCTTAGCTAGCTTCGTTCTCTCTCAAAAACCCTAACTTCTCTAAGATCGAGCGAACCCGATAGCGCGCAAAAATGGCGAATAGTAATCTTCCCCGAAGAATCATCAAGGTGCGTTTTCCGATCCTTTGCAAAATTTTCCGATCTCAATTTCTCTTGCTTCCAGTTTTGGGGCTTTTAATCTGAAATCCGAACAAGCCACCGCCGGCTTGTAGCTCATCGTAACTGGGAGAATTCTGATAGTTTGTTTGATATTATCCTCTCTTCCTCTCTGCAACTCATGATCTGACTTTTTTTTTTCTCCGATCTGGTAGGAAACTCAACGTCTACTTAGTGAACCTGGTAATCTCATCAATTCATTCTCCTTGTTGAGTTTTTTCAATAGATTTTAGCTGAAACAGTTGATTTTGATAGCTGGAATTACGGATTTCGATTCGAAATTTCAAGTTTTTCGGAATTTGAGTTTAATGGTTGTCAATCAATCGACCCTTTACAGCTCCTGGGATAAGTGCGTCTCCATCAGAGGAAAATATGCGCTATTTCAATGTTATGATTCTTGGTCCTACACAGTCTCCTTATGAAGGTATTAAATTGTTTTAATCTCTGAAGATGCTGAGTACTTCTTCCTTATTCCTCTTGAATTCTGCAACCATTATAGCTGTTGGTTCATATGAATGTGTATGTGCACTTCCCTCAATCCATTCTACTTACCAGTCTGTATCTTTGTTTTTAATTACAAACGGATATGTTCGTTTAATCGTTTAGGGTCGAGGATTTCGATTGATCTTATAAGTGTTGGCTTTTGGGTTGTGGTGGTACTGGTATGAGTAACGATGAGTCTATAAGCTACCCTTGATTTCATTGTCTACACATTTCATTTGTTCCACTGTGTTCTACAATATACAATGCTATGACGAACTTCCGGTTCTTTTTATTTTTTTCTTGTGGAATCAAGTCTGCTGTTTTATCTGTCATTAAATTTCTACCAATTGATTTATACCAATCATTTTGTTTTATTTTCAATTTGTAGGAGGAGTTTTCAAGTTGGAGCTCTTTTTGCCCGAGGAATATCCTATGGCAGCTCCCAAGGTAAGTTGCTTCAATTTTTGTGATTTTGTTTTTTTTCATTTCACGTTCTGATGTTTTAGCTTCATTCATTGCATGCCGTGGTAACTTGAGTAAAATTAGTGTAACTCCTCTGTTTAAGTGAAGGCATTGTAAATGGCTATTCAGGTGAATGTCTTTACTCTTAATATTGGGATTTTATACTGAATGGGTTGTTTGATATTAGGGATTCTGGTTGGTTATGACTATTCCAAATGTATTAACATGAATAACATTAGACAAGGTACCCAAGTTTCTATATTTATGTAGAGTTTGCGGGTCTTATTGATGATATCATTTGTAACACAGGTTAGGTTTCTCACCAAGATATACCATCCTAACATCGACAAGGTCTGTTAATCTTTCCCTTTCTTTTGAGCTAGCATCAAGCTAGCTAACTTAATCAAACACATGTTCATATATCCTTCTGAAACATGTTTTGTTTGCTTTTATCATGTATATAGCTTGGAAGGATCTGCCTTGACATACTGAAAGACAAGTGGAGTCCTGCACTGCAAATACGAACTGTGCTCTTGAGGTATAAATATTTTTATATATTCTTCTCTCCCTTATAAACCATAAACATCATAGCAATTTGTATCATTGTTGACACTTTCTGATTCTCCAATGCCCTTGTAAAAAAAAAAGTATTCAAGCTCTTCTAAGTGCACCCAACCCAGATGATCCACTTTCTGAGAACATAGCTAAACATTGGAAGAGTAATGAAGCAGAAGCTGTGGAGACAGGTGATAATATGATCTAAAAACTCTCAACAAATCTTGGTTTCTCCTCTATAATTTGGTAATCTCGTATCAATTTGAACATATGCAGCCAAAGAATGGACTCGCCTATATGCAAGTGGTGCTTGATGGAGATTGCAAACGAAGAAAGATCAATGTCATTTTAAATAACATTATATATGGTGAAACTCTATCTCAAGGTTTTATCTGAATCCTTTTTCTAAAACAGGGAAAAAAGATTTGTACTCTCTGAATCTGTATAACTAGGGGGATTTAAGACTCGTTTACCATATTTGCAAACTAACTTTCTTCAAATGTGCTTGAGCCTGGCTTGTGTTAAAGATCTTCTCTAATCTCTAAAACGCTGTTGATAATCAGATTTCGCAGGACGTGAATTTATGTAAATTTGATGAGTGATGGGAGTAGAGAATGTTACTATTACAGATGTATGAGAAGGCCACTAAAATGAAGCAGCTTATTTTGGTCAAATTGTAAAAAAAAAATTAAAATGTAGTAAAAAGTAGTCATGTGGAATGAAATTTCAGATATTTTTAAAAAATTCAGAAACTTGACTCGTCGGTTGATGGACGCCTCAAGAAGTACCTCAGACTATTGGCAAGAACCTACAAAACAAAATTCGATGTTACTCATTAAACGGCAAATTATAAGATTTAAAAGAAAAAAGTCTGATTTATTATGAATTTTTACCTGCTGGAGAGGCTTGATTAGTGCTTTATTTCTGTAGCTTACGTGAAACTTTACCTTGGCCAACAAACCCTTTTTGTTTTAACATACAAACAAGAAGAAGCAACATGAGAAAAATAGTGTGATTATATGCTTTAGAAGAATTAGGTTCAAAATTCCAAACTCAGGATTATTAATTACCTCGGTGTCAAATTCCCCAGATTCAACAGCGACGCTGATATCTGAAATGATCTTTACCAGCTCCACTAATAGTCCAGGCCTATCCGCTGTTTCTATGTAGAGTAAACTGCATTCTCAACAATAGTTATTGATCATCAGATCATATATCAAAAAGGAAGATATGGTTTTTAAAGTTGAGATCAGGTATGGGTTTTCTTTACCTGCGGTCTGGTCCATCATTTTCAATGCTTATATGTGTTGCTATGTCCACATCAACCTGTCAACATCCCAATCCAAAATACAAAATATGAATCTTGAGGCTAACTTCGAAGCTGCGTGCTTATTCACTTCTTCATCTTATTCATCAAAGTGAATACTGTAATCAAGTTTAATACTCGTATCCTACAATGACCCGCCAAATCCAAACATGTTCATTATTAGCCTTCGTTTTCTATATTCCTATATCTTATATGTACATGACAGAGGAGATGAAAAACACTCTTGGCCTTTATGTTCGAGGATACTAAACTTCTCGAACAAATGGTGAAACACAAAAAGAAGTGACTAAGGTTATACAAAAACCATCAAACTTTAAGGTTTTTACCTGTTCAGTTGGTGGAAGAACACCAAAAGCTGCTCCCATTGCCAATTGAGAACTTGATTCCTGTTAATCAAGAAGCAATGTGCGAGTTGAGAAATAATGCAAAATAGGAAATTTGGAAAGAGAGAGAAAGAGATAATAGGATGCAAGTAGTTTACAGGATGAAACTCAAGCAGATTGTTTATGACTGTGAGACGGATGGCCTCGAGCAATTCAGGGTCTTCTACCTTTCTTCCACTATCCCTGTTTAAGAACAATACAGTCGCACAAGATTCAATCTAAAGTCAACTCTCTGACTTGATTCAAAGTAACATTAACTATCTAAAAAGACTCTTGATGATATGAAAAGACATACGCTCTAGTAATGGCAAATTTGTTGTGTTTGCCCGAAGAATCGAGGTAGACATTAGCCTTGACGACATTCAGGCCCAAGTTTTTGAGCGCATTCATCTAAAGCAAAGTTTGATCAGATAAGAAGTGAGGGCGTGATTATGAAGACACGCAGAAGCAAAACTCCAAAAAAGTGGGAAAGGAAAGTTAAAAGCTTTTGTGAAAGCAGCAAGTGAGTAAGAAGAAGATCTCATTACTGTGTCAAGTAGAGCTCCAAGACGATCTCCAAATGTTACTTCCAAAACGGTTGCATCGGGGTCAGAATCTTGGTCGATTATGACCACTGGAGTTGGGACTTTGTCAGAATCAGCGGCACTTCCATCTTGCTTTCCATTCTTCAAAACAAGTAAAACTTTATAAACTTAAAAGTCTCTTTTGATCCTAAGTAACTTTGTGTAATCCATTTCATACCTCCACAGCAGTAGCATTTGATGCTCGAGGCTTCAACCCAGATAATCTGATCCAGGAAAAAAAAAAACGGATTTGGTTGAATTAGTTGGATCAGTAAAAGAACACATAAATTCCAATACAGAAAAGAGAGCAAGATCAGCTCAAAACAATCTGAGCATCGAAATCGAATTCCAGATGAATTCATAACTAGCAATAAGATCATGTGACATTAAATCAACCAGATCTGCTAAAATTCCACCGTGTCAGCAACTCGAAACAGCAAATTGAGAAAATTCTGATAATCCTTGAAGCATTATCAGATACTTTTAAGGATTTCGACATCTGTGGAGAAAATTCACACAAAAATGAAGTTGATTCAGAAACAGTATTCAAAAACATCATGAAACCAGAAAGAAGTGAAATCCGCACAAACAGTAAGATCACAAACGAAAAAACAATCAAAAAGGAGAAATCATACGGATCGCCAAAAGAAGCTCGAATACAATTTTTTCAGAAGGCATCAAGAGATTGCCAAGTAAAGAAATCGATACCAATCAGTCACTAAAGAAAAAGAAACCTTAGTGGCTCGAGATTCGTAAGAGATTTATCGACAAATCCAAACGTAGTTTTCCTAGGAGCAAAAGAAAAAGCTCCAAAATCGCGTCTGATGGCGCGAGAAGTAGAAGCATCAGTGAAGCAAAGAGCAGAACCAGAAGCAGAGGCCATAGCCATAACTGAATCCGAAGCAAATACGAAGAATGAGGAAACGTTAGAGAGGAGAAGTGAAGAAGAAGAAGAGCCTTTGGACAGTTCTCGTATTATCCGCCATGAGAGGATAATAAAAAAGATAGGAGAAAGAAAAAATGTCCGTTTCTTCCTTCTTATTATCTTCAACGTTGGATCGCCATCTCTCTTGCTTTCCTTTTCCTTATTTTTCCCCACTTAGGAAATTTAATTTTTATTTTTAATTTCAACATACGACAAATTTCTTTATGCTATTGGTCCCCATTTTATCGGATGTGACATGCTATTGGTCTAATTAAATCTTTACAAAGTAAATTAAAATTAGGTGACGTTCTAAGAAAAATTAATTGGATACATAACGTCGTCATTTTAAGTAATGGGCCTAACTTTCCATTCCCCAATATGTTTCATTAAGGCCCACTAATTCAATGGGCATAACGCCTAAAGTGATTGATGTCGGAATTTACAAGTTTGCCACTTCCTGCTCTGCTCCATCCCTTTCGTTGGTTCGTCAGATTTGCACCCAAATCCCTCCCTAAAACCTTGACGCCGGAGACAGTGAGAGAGACGAACCAGAGAAATGTGGAGGTCCGTCGTAAGAATCGCCGCCGGGAATCTCAAATTCAATCGGAGGTCTTGGGTTCTAAACGATACCGTCCGTCATTTCCCGGCGCCGACTTCAGCCGCCGTGGAAACACTTCTCCCGGGTTTAGATCATGTTCATCGCTGCTTTTCATCTTCAAAGAGTACGAAATCTACTATAACCAAGAATAAGAAAGCTGAAGGCAAAAAATCCAAACCTAAAGGCGGCGATCCTGGTGCCGCCGGAGCCGAGGACGGAGAGTTTGGTGCTTCCGGTGGAGATGACCTTGAGGCGGGTCGCGCCAAGCGGCTAGCTGATGATGAGAAGATTCCGTCTCTAGATGTAGGTCCTAATGGACGGCCTCTCTTTACGCCCAAAGACACTACCCTTTCGCAGCTCTCTCACAAGGATATCGGCTCCTACTTCAGATTCGAGTATCTCATTCTCTCTTCCCTTCTTTTGTTTATATTTTCAGAATTTCGGTATGCATCATTGTGTGTTGACATTATGTATAATGTGGTAATGACAGTGAGGCAGCACTCAAAGCAGTTCTGCCGGAGGGATTGGCTTCAGGAATTGAAGATGAGTTTAAAGAATCATGGAGACCTGCACTGCTAGTGAGAAAAAGTTTCTTAGGTCTGAGAGATCATTTCAGACGCATTGCTGATCCTCCCATGTGGCCAAGTGAGGGTAAAGGTGTGTTCTTTGTTCATCTTTTTTTGTTTCCTTTAAGTTTATTTCTAGAGTATAAGTGGTGATCTCTTCTATGGTCAGCAGTTATGTTTTTTCCCGTTTGAATAGGAAGGAGACTAATTTATTGGTTAAGTCTTGCTTGTCATTTCGCCTTATCTAGGATTTGTAACACCATATGTTTTTTAATCATTGCCTACTTTGTTCTGAAAAGGTGTCAAAACTAAGAAACAGATTGTTTTGGATGGTCCTGTTAAAAGTGGAAAGAGTATTGCTTTGGCGATGCTTGTTCACTGGGCACGTGACGAAGGCTGGTTAGTTTTATATGCACCGAAAGGCCGTGACTGGACTCATGGGGGATACTTCTATAAGAATCCACATACAGGTTTTTGGGACACTCCTCTACAAGCCGAGAGTATTCTCAAGGCAAGATTCACATGCCTCCTCTTTGGGAATGGAATTCCTCCTACTTAAGGGCATTTCTTAATAAACTTAAATTCTGTAGGATTTTGTCAAGTTCAATGAATCCCGCTTAAGACAGTTACGGTGCAAAATCTATGATCCCATCGTGCTTGGAGAGGGTGCGGGTGTAGGATACTTGAAAGGAGCAGATAATCTGCCGATTCCTGAGGATTCAACTCTCTATGACCTTGTGCAAATGGGGATTAAGAGCACACATGCAGCTGTTAATGTCGTAGTGCGACTTAGGAAAGAACTCTCACTTGTAAAAGATGTACCAGTGTTGATTGTTATTGATCAAGTTAGTTCCCAAATTTCCCTTTTATGATACTGTATTTCGTCTTCTATTATTATAGCTGCCTCTTTTTTACTACTATTAATGCTACTTGTTTCTTGTTGTTTACTTGTATTTCAGTATAACAGTTGGTTTACATTCAGTGAGTTTGAAGAGCCCGTAACACCACGTTCTTGCCGACCTATACATGCCAGGGAACTTACGACGGTGAATCTCTCTTCCGAGTTTTATCTGAATTTAGACGAACAAACAAAAACCCAAATTCACACAATTCATTTGGCAGGTGAATGCTTTCAGAAGCCTGATCCGTGATGATATGATGGTGGGTGCATTCTCGCATTCAACAGCAGTAGGAAAACTACGTAAAGATTTGCCAGATGTTCCAGCTGATGCTCGTCAGGATTTCCCTCGTTATACTTTAGAAGAAGCAGAAGCTGTTTGCTATTACTACCTCCGGTGAGTTACATGAAACAACTTTTATGTCTTTTAAGAGATAATAATAATAATACTCAACTCTCTAATCCTCTACTGATGATAACCATCAGATCACATCATTAAGTTTATCAGCTTGAGTACAATAAACCGGCCTAAAGCGGATATTGATTTCACGAATGCTCTATACGCTATTGTTGCAGGCAAAGACTAGTTCGGCGTGAAGTATTTTCAGAAGAAAACTGGAAGAAGATATACTATTTGGCTAATGGAAATGGAGCAGAGATGCGTTGGTTGGTCCCTTTCATGCGTTGAGAAACAAACAAAATAGATTGTTATGTTGTTCACTTTAGTGTCACCTTTGCTGGTGTTTTAAGTTATCCCATTAGTTTGGGAAAGCAACTCGTTTCAGTGACCTTTCTGATTTGAAGCAAGTTTTTTTGTTATTTGAGTTTTGTTAGTTTAGGTTTTTGTTTTGTCTGTAAAAGACTTGTTTTAAACCTAAATTTCTTTATAATAAAATCAGTGCCTTTCATTTATTATGGCTCATTAGCTCCAATTGATAACAATGTAGATGTAACATAATAAAATTGCGCAAGACAAAAAAAATGTCAAATGGAATGTCAGAAAAATGATTACTCCTGATTTTCATTAAAATAACAGAATAACATAACATAAATTCAACTCAAAAGTCAGTTAGCTGGTGAAATTTAGTTGCTGAAATGCATATCTATTCCGCAGAGTGCAAGTCAGAGCTTGTATCACTCATGTGATCAAGAATGATTAGGATTATACAAAAAAAACATAGAACATAACATAAATGAATAGAAAACAATATGGTTTCACACAAGAACAGCAACGTGAGTCTTGTTTTCACTTAAGGAAAGATTTGAACATAGCATAACACATTGAGAATAAGACACAAGTTTTATCGAAAAAAAGAATTGACTTAAAGAGCTATACAAACCAAAAGGCCAAGAAGAAGAAAACAATTAGCTCATCTTAGGAATATGAAACCACACCCACACCCACCACCATCACCATTGCCATCATCCTATCGTAATAACTCGGAGAACAAAAATAATAAATTGAAAGAGAATTAAGAAAAGGAATAAGAAACACTACAACCAAACCAACCAACCACCACCAAACGTACCCACCAGGAAGAACCATATTTTTCAGAAAATATTTAATGAACCCAAACTCCGATGTTGATGATGATGATGACTTATACTGGTA
Organism: Kernera saxatilis; assembly: GCA_900406395.1. NCBI lineage: Eukaryota > Viridiplantae > Streptophyta > Magnoliopsida > Brassicales > Brassicaceae > Kernera > Kernera saxatilis. Next base: position 92,829 of record OVAY01000046.1, read on the forward strand.
TTGCATCAACGTTTGATGAGTCCTCACATCTCAGTACGATTCCTTCAAGACTTGTTGGGAATGTGCATCTCCTCCATTGCCAACCAGCTGCAAGTGGCTCAGATGATGGCACTATCATTAACACATTATCGTTTCTCTGCACCACTCCGATCACACTCACAGTGCTTCCTTCTTTTATATACCTGATATTGAAACCCAACAGAGAGATTCAGGATCGAACCTTCTATTAGTACTTTATGAAAGTGTTTGTTCGTTACCCTTCTTTGAGCCGCATTATTCGATCATCACTTGATAGATTCTTCTGCCTTAACCACCGAACAAAATCTGGAGACACTTGCTCGCTTCCTTGCTTGTAATCGATGACAACAGAATCATCTACAAGAGGTGTTACCTTTGCACCGTTTCCGGTTTTGACTAAGGCTCTGAGCCCAGACTGGAAATCCGATATGTAAAAGTCCACCACATGTCTCTGCCACATAATCATACAACTTTACAAGGAAGTGTTTTGATGGGGTTGAGGAAGATAATATAATATTTCTTCTGCGGAAATGAAAATTTTGGGGAATCACTAACCTCTGATGATCTCAGTCCCCATGTGAAGCAACGATGTGAAGAATTGGCTGGTTTTGAACCCCATCCACGATACTCATATAGGCATGTGGATGTGTACACACATCTGGGAATTCTGTGAAAGGATGACTCAAGCGGCACATTACCACAAGTAACCACCTTCAAAAAATAAAAAGAGAATCAAGGTCATAAACATAGCAAGCCATGAGTATAAATGCATTCATTAGCTAGCTGATGCCATTCTTCCAAGATGTGTTCTTTTATAGCTATTTCAAGTTTTCAACTAAGTTGTACTCGGTCTTGCACCAATTTAGTAGATACCCAGTGCAAAAAAAAAAAAATCAATAGCTTCGTCTTAGTATGCAACCCTATACGTATTCGTATGATCATAGACCGAATTTACCATTCCGGCAAGCAAACAAGCAGCAGAAAGAAAACCCCAAATTAATCAATTGAGGGACCAATGGCTACTTACCCCAGTGACCTTCACGAATTGACCATTTTTGGCAGTTCTGAGGTCAGCATCAGGATAACGAGCAATGAAATCTGTGATACCACGTCTCCCCCAACAAATATTCCAAATAAAAAGCGCAGCAACAACTGTAAACAAGATCGCGACAACGATGAGGAGAAGTGGATTGTGAACTGCACCAAGAATAAAGCCCCCGGCAAGGAACCCCATTACAAATATAAGAACAACCAGCCACATCACAGGCTTTGGGAAGCTCTTCAGGCAGGAAAAGTCATCTTGGGGACCAAGGGTAGTTACCGCCTGGTTGTGGACAACAGAAGGCATATGTGTCTTCATCGAACCAGAAGAGTCTAGAGGACCAGAAACCTTTCTGGGGGCCCCAGATGAATTCAGAGGGCCTGATGTGATAGGCCCAGAGGTTATGAGACCTGTAGCTGGAAGAACAGGAATAGGACCGGAATTTTGCCGGGTTACACCACCAGATTGCGGGCCAGATGATTTTTTTAAAGGCTCTCCGTGCTTAGATAAAGGTCCAGAATTCGTTTTCTTCATTGAAACTGACCCAGCAGAAGCTAAAGACCCAGACATACGACCAGCGGCATTAGGAGCGCCTGAACCTGATTGTGCAGTCCCTGCAAATGAGCCAGACCTTGAAGGAGCACCGGGTATGGGACCAGACTTCCTTGACTTAGTCCCATCTGTTGGAATATCAAACATCTTCCCCAATTCTCCTGATTTCTTGATATCCCCACCTGTGTAAGGCATGGCTACTGAGCTCATTGTTGGAGGCCTTTCTTTGGGTTGCTCAGGCCGACCAGATACGAATAGCCCATTGCCGAGCTGGTGAGATGGGTATCTCGAACCCATTTTGGTTACTTAGAGAAAAACCAGATTAAATTGATCGATGAACACCACAGACACTCTATGTTGAAACGTAAGAGTATCAAACCCTACAGAAACAACACATGAAAAAGTGAGAGATGACCCAAATGCATACTGCTTCACATGTATAGACATAACAACATTAAAATAATAAAGAAAAATGCATCGTCAGATTGAGATTGTGACAGGCGAAACAATGGGCAATACCACAATCAAAAATACAAAAGAAACAGCTTCAAAGACCTATGATGACAAGCTAGCCGCCAGAACTGAGTTCATCAGAAACCAGAATAGCCATTTGTACACCATCATCACTACTTTAAGTGGACCACTAACTATAGGCTCAGATCTCTAAGTTTCTATCAGCGATTTTTCCGTTAACCAGGTATGACTAGTTGAAATCTAAAACGTTTCTCCAAATCGTCTCCTAAAGTCTTTAAACAAAAGATCAGCAGAAAAATCAAACATAAATCAAGTGCCTGGGAAGCAATTCCAAATACTCCCAAACGATCGGTGGACTTGTCATTTGAAAACTACACGCCATATCACATCAAGCCTAGGAGTTCTCTCAGATTTCGAAACAGTTTCCATCTCGAAGAGTAAAACATCCAAAATCAAAAGAGTAGAAAAAATCTGAAATCTAGATCGCCATTTACAACAAAGCCCCAAAATAGCCCTAAAAACACAGAAGAAATTGGTACAAGGCGAAAAAGGAAATAGGCAAAAAGGGATAAACCCCAAAATGAAAAAACGATCACAGAAGAAAAATCGAATCTAGGAAAATGACAAGAAACGAGGGAGGTCGATTCGAACCTGAGAGTGTAAGTTTCCGAGAAAATGTAGCTCACGCTGAGAAAGCTATCAGGAAAAGTAGTTGCTATTCTGGGACTGACAGTAGAAGACGACACGGAAGCGATACTGAGGAAGCCGAGATCCCATATCCGTGAGCTCTCTTCTCCGTCGGGTGGATCTCGATCTCGATCTCTCTTTGGACCGCAACAACTGATGAGTTGTCTCAGTCTCTCTCTCTCCTCTTCCCTTTCCTCTCTTTCTCTCTCTCTCTCTCTCTAAAAGGGCTAAGATTTTTTTTATTGCCCACCAAACTGAGAGAAGGAAGAAGAAACACTCTGTTCTTTTTTTTTTTTTCTCTTGCACAAAAAATGGAAATCGTAAGATTTTTAAATTCGAAATAATGTTTTTCTATGTCAATTGTCGACATTAGAAAAATGTATTTATCATCATTCAAAAGATTTAATCATTTGATCAAAATTATGTAAGATGTCCATGTAATCTTCTTACCACCTAATCCTTGTAAAATTAGTTGGTCTTTCTATTCTAAAATCTACATAATTTGTTTACAGGGCACAAGTCATCAATGTTTTCTGTTAGTAACAAGAGACATAATAAACACACAAAAAAAACAGAAATAAATCTTTTGTCAATGTTTTCGATAAAACAAATACATGCAATTTCTAATGAAATATAGACATAATTTCCAAACTCTGTTAAGTATGTGTGTTTTCATGTACGTATATGCTAATATCAATTTGGTGATCGGATTTGTCAATGTTTCGTTTTCGTCGGTAAGTCGGCCAAAGATGTATGTGTATGTGTGTATATATTATATATACATATATTCGGTACGTACGAATAAAATGGTTTTTTTCCCTCGCGCCTGACGTTGTTATTGGTTAGTTTTATTTTGTCGATTAGGTTAATTAATTATTATTGGAAGCTTTTCTTTCAAGCAAAGTAAAATTCGAAATAATGTTGATCACATCGAATGGTTAGTCAATCTATTACCCCGTAAATCAAGCTCTGCCAATCGTTTTTTTTTTTGAGAACGAAGCTCTGCCAATCTTATAATTTGATTTAAACCAACACTTATTTATTTAGGTTTACATCACCTATTTAATCAGCATTTAATATATATATATATATATATATATATGTATAATTGTATGAGCATTTTTTCAGAACATGTGATTTCATTCATTAGTATGCATTATGCGAAACCTTGACGCGCGAAAGACACGTAGTAGCTAATAATGTAACTCTTGCTTCAATCATATACATTAGAGAGAGATATTTTTAATTACGAAATAACCCAAGAAATGTAAAGTATAATTTTGAGTCCGGTTCTTGATATAAAAATGAGGCTAGAAATAACCCCAAAAAAACGTGGTTGCTTGTCTAGATGCTCTCTAGACTGCAGTTTGTCTAACCAAATAAAAAACGGGAAAACTGTCTATTTCCCCTTCCGCAAGTTTCATATCTGTGAATTTACACACGAATTTTTGACATTTTTATTGGACAACACAGAAGTTTTAAAACTGTCTATAGCCACCTAATGTTAAACGTACATTATAATTACCCCTCAATTTGGTTTGACGTGGTTACTGTATACCGAAATCCAGTTTAAACCGATTAAGTTAATATTAAACCGGATTAAAACCCAATTTCGACCCGATTAAGAGTAACAAAACCCGACTTCTAAACGCACTAAATCCCGTCTCAGAAACCCCTCGAGCCCCAAATCGAAAAAAACCAAAAAAACCCTAAATCCCAAATTTCCCAAATCGAGAGTTCAATTCGACGAGTGAGATGACGAGAGGGGATTCGATGGATAGGGTTAATGGAGTCGAAGATCTGGAAGGCAATTATTATGATATTTTGATTGAAGAAGTTCTCAGAGATGAGAGAGGAGATCCTGCTGGAGACGATGATGATAAAGACGAAGGTGTGGCTTCCGATGCTGAGAAAGACGACAGAGAAGATGATCCGATTTCACGTGTCGACGGAGAAGATGATACGAGTCCAGGCGTGGATTCAGATGGTGAAGATCATGTGGCGAGGAAGGAGTATGAAATCGAGGACGGAATTGCCGATTTTCGTGAAGATCCGGAGGTTCGTCACTCTGGGTATCCCGATAGTGACAATGAAGAAGAATCAGAAGAAGTAGTGAGGGAGAGACAACGATCTGTGATGCGAAGAGGAGAAGGGGTTTTGTTCAAAGGCCAGACTTTCTACAATGGTATAGCTTTCACAGAAGCTGTACTCGATTATGCATTGAAGAATAGGCGAGATATCAAACAGGTACGGTATGACAAAAAAAAAAAGCATTTTCTTGTCTTGGAAGTGGTAATTGCGGATGGAGGGTTTATTATTCTGTTAGAGGAGGGTCTAGTAAATGGATTATTAGGGTGTATAATCCGAAGCATTCATGTGAGAAGAGTGGCTCTTGTCACATGTTGAAAATTCCACAGATAGCTCGGCTCTTTGTTGATAAAATTAGAGAGGAACCCGGGTATTTTATGCCTGCGAAGATAGAGGAAATCATTTTTCAGAAATGGGGAATCAGTGTGACAAGGAATCAATGCCAATTTGCTAGAGGCAAAGCGTTGAAGTGAATTGCAGATGAATATAATGATCAGTTCAAGCGTCTGAGGGATTATGGAAATGAGATTTTGATCTCTAATGCAGGTTCATGAGTGGACATTGAATGCTTGCAAAATTCAGCTGGTGAAGATGTTTTCCGTAGGTTCTATGTCTGTTTTGGGTCGTTGAAAAGGTCATGGAAAGACAACTGTAGGCCTTTCTTGGGGATTGACGGATCGTTTTTGAAGTCAAAAGTGAAAGGTCAATTGTTGGTTGCATTTGGTAGAGACGCCGACAATAGGATCTATCCAGTGGCTTGGGGAGTAGTCGCAGTTGAGAACATTGATAATTGGGTTTGGTTTGTGAAGAAGATAGTGTTGGACTTGGGTCTAGGAGTAGGGGAAGGGCACATTATCATGTCTGATCGTCAGAAGGTAAACATATATGTCTTTCTCCTCTTTCCTTGACATCTCATTTGGTTTTATCATGGTAATAATGTTTCTTTTTGGTATGTTAAGGGATTGATCAAGGCTGTGGCAAGTGAGCTACCAAAAGCATAACACATACACTGTGTTCAACACATATATGGTAACTTAAAGGCCAAGCATGGTAAGATGGATGGTCGACTGAAGTCTTTGATATGGAATATGGCTTGGGCTTATACTGAGACAGAGTACAAGGAGAGGCTACTAGATATAAGGAAGTATGACTCGGAGGTGTATGCAGATGTGATGAAGACCAATCTAGAGAGATGGGTTCTGGCATTCTACAAAGTCGGTCCTCACTGTGAGGATGTGGAGAACAATTTTGTTGAATCAATCAACAATTCAGTCGTCAAAGCAAGGGAAAAACCATTTGTCCCAATGCTTGAGATCATAAGAAGGCTTGCCATGGTCCAAATCGCCAACAGGAAGCTCAAAACGGAAAAGTTTGATGGTTTGATTTCTGAATATGCATCTGAGTTTCTTGCAGAAGAGGAAGAACTAGCTAAGGAATGCAGGGTCAAACCGAGCACAAATTCAACATATGAAGCTTCGATTTCTGGGGGGTAGTCACCGTGTTTCTCTGTCAAATAAGTCTTGTACATGCAGGAAATGGCAAATATCAGGGATTTCTTGTGAGCACGCCTACGGTGTTATCTTGCATAAGAAGCTTTTTGTGGAGGAGTTTGTGTCTGGATGGTTTCACACGCCTGTTTGGAGGAAGACTTATGAAAATGGCATAATGCCACTACGGGGTGCTAGATTCTGGCCTCGTGGGACTCAGCCTGCTGTCCATTATCCTCCTAACACTGACAAGAAGGATAAAAAGGGTGAAAAGCGGAAGAAAGGCAAGAATGAATCTCCAACAAAGAAGGCACCGAAGGAGCAGAAAAGGGTTATGCATTGTGGTACTTGTGGAACAGCTGGACATAATACCCGATTTCATAAGAAGGTTTGTGTGATTTCACCGTGCATTTGTTTGTTTTTTTTGTTTCGGTTAGTAGTGAACTTTTCTTTTACCATTAACAGGATAAGAAAGGGAAAGGATCTCAAGTCGAGTCATCTCAAGAACTCAGCAAAGTGGTGCCATCTCAAGAGCTCAGGCAAGTGGTGCCATAGTAAGGGCGTTAGCAAGAAAGGGAAAGGATCTCAAGTGTAGGTTTGGAGCTGTATTTTATCTCGGGTTGGACCTGTATTTTGTCTCGGGTTTGAGCTGTATTTTGTCTCGGGTTGGAGCTGGTTCGGCTATTAGTTTAAGGTTTAACACTAGACAAATGTGTTATTTTCGGCTTTAAATGTATTATGAATCTTATGTTTTTATGTTTACCAATCTTCTGTTTCGGACAGCTTCTTGTTTATTACCAACACCATTTTCATCCCAATTATTACCAATCTTCAACTAAGATGCAAGTACATTACCAATGCCATTACTCATCAAAACATAAGTGCAACTACATTACCAATTCAAAAACCAACATACGTTTAGCAACACATCGTTTACAAGTACATAACTAGTGACAAGAAAATACTAATTCATTCATGAAATTACATCACTATCTTCCTCTTCAGCCGAGTCTTTCAAGCAATTTTGCCCTTCACCATCACTCCAACAACCACAACCATAAAGATCCCACAAAAACCAAGTACCATCATCCGCTTCATGCTCCTCTTCATCTTTACGAACTCCTCTTCCATCCTCTCAGAAAACTCCATCTCTAAATTGCTCTTCATCTTTTGAAAGTCCTCACCATCAAGCATACTTCTACCTGATGACTTTAATTGGCGCACTTCTTCTTCAAGAACACCAATTTGGTAGTCCATCATCTCTATCTCATTGATAATTGCCTCATCAACCCACTTAAAGGCATGAGGATCGTTAACAAGCTACATCCGATACAAATACATTAGGATCGATACCTCGAAAAACAATGCTAAAGAAAATGAGAGTCTTACCTTCTTCTCTGCAGCATAAGAACACCGATAGTATCGACAGTAAGGGTTAGGCACATATTTTGATATCAGCTAAACGACTCCTTGGCCACACATACATGACTTCGGAATTCCTGGTATTTTAGCTCTTCCATTGTTAGAGGACGTACCACTCGATGTTCCAGAGAGGTTACTCATCATAACAGCTCGATCTACATTACCAATTTCAGAAGAAAAAAAACTCGTGAATTTCAGCACAGAAATTGGACGCAAAGAATCCCAAATTCATAACAAAACGCATAACAAAGGAAATACATAAAGCAATCACAACCTCAAATGATATCTTCGAAATCGGGTTTGAAATCCCAGATTTAGGGTTCTTCGTCTTGAGGCTCAAAATCGATTTGGGATTTAGGGTTTTTTTGGTTTTTGCGATTTGGGGTTCGAGGGGTTTCTGAGACGGGATTTAGTGGGTTTAGAAGTCGGGTTTTGTTACTCTTAATCGGGTCGAAATTGGGTTTTAATCCGGTTTAATATTAGCTTAATCGGTTTAAACTGGATTTCGATATACAGTAATCATGTCAAACCAAATTGAGGGGTAATTATAATGTAAGTTTAACATTAGGTGGCTATAGACAGTTTTGAAACTTCTATATTATCCAATAAAGAGGTCGAAAGTTCGTGTGTAAATTCACAGATATGAAACTTGCGGAAGGGAAATAGACAGTGTTACACACCACATGTCGCATCACAGAATAAAATCGGTTGGGTAAAACCCGGATACGGTTAGTTTATAAACCGGTCGGGTCTGAGCCTGACATGAAAATGAAAAAACGTAATAATCTGAAAGTGTTACACACCACGTGTCGCGTCTCAGTGTTCAATGAGCCACCTCCTCGTCTTTTTGTCGTTTTCTGGTTCACGCGTTAGACACGTGTGGCGTCCCCACCACGTCTTACTCGCCGACTCGCCTCTGTAATATTATTTGTCGTCAACAAGTTTTATCTCTTCCTTGGCGCATTATTTAAAAACAGAGAGTGAAAACAGAGAACCCCAAAAACGAAAATAACATGGCCCGGAAATTAAAGCCTGGGCAAGTTTTTCACCTGCTATGCATATTTTCCGTCGCCTTCTTCCTTTTCGTATTCTTAGCAAGTGTTTCCGGTGACGTCGATTATCAGAGAGCGGTGCCGCCGGAAGATAAAACGACGGCGGTTTGGCTATCTAAAATCAAACAGTCTGGTAATAATTACTGGGCGAAACTCAAAGAGACTTTAGGTCATGGTCACTCTCGCTTTTTTCCTCCAAACATAGAGTAAGTAGATGTAGATACTCAATTGGTTTATTAGCTGTTCATCCGAAAACAGGATAAATTTTGTGTTCGGAGAAACACTAGTTTAACTCCGGTCCGGGCAGATCCTGGCTCGGATGATCGGACAAAAACTTCTGGAGAAATAGTCTTTTTGGAACTCTTATCGTATCTCTTTTTTGAAGGTTGTTGCTTTTGTGTAGTTTTAGAGGAAAGGATGATGCAACGATGGGAGCAGGAGAAAAGATGAAAGAGGCGGCCACAAGGAGCTTCGAGAAGAGTAAAGAGACGGTGGAGGAAGTTGCCAGATCAACGGCGGAGGTGGCGTGTGATACGGCGGAATCGGTGAAAGAAAAGGTGAAGAGGAGCGTTTCCGGCAGAGAGATGCAGCAGCAGCAGTCGGAGAGTACTGAGGAACTTTAAATACGTTGTCGTTTTAGCTAAATTGTGTTTGTTCGATTGGGGGCCGAGACGACGCAGTTTCGGGGGAGACTCGCCACATCTCATGCTAGTTTGATTTCTTTGTCGACAGCTGCATCACATGGCTTTTCATTGTTCAACGACCACGACACATGTCATATTGTTCTGCTTCCTTTTTCTTTACTGATATATGATATTTTAGATTCTACTTTTTTATTCAGCAGGTTAATGAAAAAAAAAGGGATTTAATAGTGTCTTTTTTGCATCGGAGATTTGAGATCTCATAATCCATAATTCTATATTTATGGTCTTACCTAAAACATTGACCCAAATGTCTTTTTTTTAGGCCAACAAGCGCAAAATGTCTTTTATTTCGCCAAAATATCTATTTGGGACCCAAAATATCCATCTATAATAAAGTGTGGAAATAATTGCAATCATTGACAATAAGAAAGACCAATGATCGATATTATTTCAATTACATTGATATGCAAAACAGGGATACAAATCTTAACATGACAAATTAAACTGATCTTCGAAATCAAAATCAAAATCCCGTACTTTTGAATTATTATAGTCATGAAAATAGAGATCATGTATATATAGTGTAAAAATGCTAAAAGTTGGATTTTTGTTCATGTTCTTTTCAGCTTTGGGAGTGGGATTACTAAGATTTAAAAAAAAAGAAGCAATTTTAATATGAACGAGCTTTAAAACGAAAAAGCAAATATCAGCGAACCTGATTCAACTTCAGTTTAGATTTATGTGGTAAACGATATTATTCTATAAACAAAAAGTTAAAATAATTATCTAACGAAATTAAAATTGACTTCGAATTCATGTCCACTTATTAAAATGAAAACGTAAATCGATTGAGCTCATCTTAATTATACACCCCTAGGATAACATCTAACCATGGGCGTCGCTAATTCCGTGGTCGCCCAAATTTTTTTTTTTTTTTTTTGTTAATAAGACAGCTATTATCGTCGTAGATAAATAAGAAGTCGGCTGAAAGTAAACACAAAACAAAATAATTCGTGAAAAAATAACGATAAAAAAGGGAAACTGCTCAGAAGTTTATCCCAAAACCAAAAATCATCTTGTCCTAATTACAGCGTTGAACAGAAACCGCTCTAGATGGCTCGCTCTCTCTCTCTTTCACTTTCTCTCTCTAAAGGCCGCCTCACCGCAGCTGCAGCCTCTCTTCTCCCTTCATCACACCTCGTTTCCTTCCGATCTCAATCCTCCGATCGTCGGGCTAGCCACGGCGGCGATCTGTACGAAATCGATACCGCCGCCTCTCAATCGCCGTCGGATCCCTTAATCCAGAAGCTCGAAGACGCCGTTCACCGGATATATGTCCGCCGATCAGCACCTGATTGGCTCCCGTTTGTTCCCGGTGCGTCGTATTGGGTCCCGCCTCCTGGATCTGGATCTCAGTCTCATGGGATCGCCCAGCTCGTTGCGAAGCTTGCGAATCCTTTGACCGACGAACAATCGCTATCCACCAATTCGTCTCACGGATGGCCTTCCTCTGATTATTTCCTTAAAGGTTTGTATTGGTTTTTTGATTAAAAAATGCGATTTGTCCCGCTTATCCGAAGAGATCGATCCCATTGCGATTGGAAAATATTCACCGAATCTTTTCAATCATCCTTAGCTACCCACTAAATTGCATTTGAATTCGAGATATAGTTTAAATTTACTTTAAAGGTCGCTTGATTAAACTTAGAAAAATTGACATGTTGCTAGTGCTATGTAAATCCTAAAGTTAGCCATTGCTCGATGTTGTTACAGGTTCCGGATTGGGAGATCAAAATAAATGTTAATAACATTTAGAGAATCTTATATTTATAGGTAAAAGCGTTGTGGTGGAACAAGTGCCTTTGTAGTTGTGTGGCCTGAGAGTTGTGTCGTTATTCATTGACATATTGTTTTGGTCCGTGGGTTTAGGTGTACAACCTCAATTGATGGAGACTAAGACCGAGAAGACTTCAAATACTGAGTCTCACTCCGAGGATGAGGAAGGGTAAAACCGCACTAGTCATTGAATCAAACCGGTGTTTGGGTGAGTTGTTACCTAAACTAAAGCTATGACCTTTGTTGAATGATCACATTTTCTTAAGGTCTTATGATTCTGTTGGGTTTCTTCTCATAGAAGAAAGATTGAAGTTTTGCAGGCCCTATTGGATCTGTAAATTGTCAAGAACACGAGCCGGGACAATTCTGACGACCGAACCAAATGCAAAGACGCCATATAGACGACCGGGTTTCTTTTCTAATCCCGAAATGTGAAAAAAATCGAATAAGAGTAGTTGTTGTAGGCTTGTAGCATTTCCCTATGTTTAATGTATCTTTACCCTTTTAAACACTTTTTGTATATATTTTTCTATTTCCTTGCTCTTTCAATTAGTTAACAAGTTTATGTTAAAAAAATTTGAAAATGATGAAATATCAATTATAGCACTAAAATAGTACAATTTGCATGGTTTTGGCTTTGTTGAGTCCTTGATAGTGGGGTGGCAAGTTTTTTTTCCTGAAACTTTAACTGTTGTCTCCTCTATAAATATCCAAACACCGGCTCATGTCCAAGCGACTGGAACTAGAGTTTTGAGGGAAATATCAGGATTTCGACTATTTTAGAGAGTATCCTGCTCATGTTTTTTTTTTTCCAATCTATTTTTCCTAATTTCTTTGTTATTATTATTTTTTTTTTTTGATTGTTTTCATGTTTTGGGACACATGAATAAAGTAATCAACTACTGTCTATGGGTTAGAGTTGATATATGGATTGTAAACCCTCCTTTTGAAAACAAAATAGCGTTCCTTTTCAGTCATTTGGATATACAAATATATTACAATTATATTTTGTATTAAAAGTTCAATTTTTTTTTTTTTTGTATTAGGTTTTTCCGATTTTAATCTATTTATCCGGATTGAAAAACCAGTTTCTACATTACAATAACAAAACAAAAGAAAAATCAATATTAAGTTAAAAAAATTTGAAATTGGATATTTCATATCTATAATAGATACATAACAAAAGAATTACAGCGCCAATTGTACATTACTCAGTTCCCTCAAAACTCAGCCAACAGAAACAGATAATTCATCACATGAATCAGTAACATCAACGTTCTCCATCCATTTCTCAAAAACCGATCTAAATTCAGAAAACTCTCTGCGATATCGAGACAAGAGACTAAACACTTTAAACTTAGTACTAGGATCCAACTCAACTCCCTCTTTAATGCATTCCCGTAAAATCTTTTTCACTTTATCATTCTCTTTCTCCTTGCACAAACCAGAGATAATAGTCCCATAAGTCCGTTGATTAGGCATAACCCCATCTTCTTTCATTTTGGATAAGAGAGAACAAGCTTCATCCATCCTTTTCGCATGCACAAGTCCCTTTATTGCTACTGTATACGACACAACATCTAACGGATATTTCTCCTTGATGCATCGGTTAAACAAACGAATTGCGGTATTGTATTTACCAAGCTCTATCATACCGTCGATTATCGCAGTATGAAAATGGGCATCGAGACGGATGTTCTCCCTGGTTATTGTTTCATACATATCAATGGCATCGCGAGGTCGTTTTCCTCGACAAAGCAACGTAAGATATGCAGTATATGTATAACAATCCAAAGCTAAATCCTTGTTAGACATGTCGCAGAGTACTTTCAACGCATTCGGATAGTGACCAATCTTGCAGAAACAGTTTAAGAGCGAGTTTCCAGTTACCAGATCTAATTCTGTTCCTATACCATCGGCGATCCTAGTAAGGAGATGAAATTCCCTAGACAAACATAGACTAGACAGTATTGAAGCAAAAGTATAGTGATCCGCCACAAGTTTCCTTTTTCTCAGACTGGTGAAAACGTTACGAGCGTCTTCGAATCTTCCGAGTCTTGTGTATGTGTGTATCATCACATTGCAAAGAACAATATCTGGAGCTAAACCTTTGGATTGCACTGTACTTAGCACACTAAACGCTTGGTCAACCATTCCGAAATCCATAAACCCTTTTATCAAACTAGTATACGTCACAAGATTCGGGGAGAAACCGATATGAATCATCTTATTGAATAAATCAACCGCCTTTTGCGGCTCTCCTGATCGAAAAAACCCACTAAGCAACATGCTCCAGACATTAACAGACACAGAGATTCCACTACAAATCATCAATCCAACCACTTGAAACCCTTCAGCAACGCAGCGTGTTCTACAAAACACTCCAAGAATCTGCCCAAATCTCTCACTGTTAGGATAAAAACCTTCTCCAATCATCATCCTCAAAACTATCTTAACCTTAACCAAATCCCCTCTACTGCACAAGTGACTTAAAGCAATGTCAAAAGTAAAGAAATTACGAACACGGACTCCTTCAAAAACTTCCAGAGCTAGATCAACAAAATTCAATTTGAAAAGAACATCCATCATCATGTTCATGGCACGAGTATTGGGCACATATCCAAAACCATTCATGCCATTATAAACCTCAATAGCCTTAGCATATAAGTGACCACGCCAAAAGATTTCCAATAACAGCAATAAAACTCGAGGCTTAATCGCACAACCAGATAGTCTCAATCCCTCTATGATTCGATCAATTCTATTGTATTCCCGAGTTAATTTCTCAACAACGCCAACCATGTGATCAAATGCTCGATCGTCGTGGAAGTAATTGTTCTGCTTCGCGCACCAGAAGAAGAAATTCAGAGTTTTTAGATCGGATGGGGATTCTCGTAAACGAGAATAAACACTATCGTGAGTGAGTGGTTTCGGAGCAACTCCACGAGAGATGGCAGTGTTTTCCCGGGAAAATTCACCGGTTTCCCTTGCTTTCGGTGAGAAGTGACCGTGAATCGAAGAGAAACTAAGTGCGTTAAGGATTTTCCTCCTCTGCTTTACCCAATTGCATCTCCATAGCATCTTAACCAAGGCGCCAAGACCTTAACCATGAAACGGATTTTCTCGGGAAAATGAGACTTTACAGGGAAAGCAAATTTAGATCGAAGAGAAAGTTAGCGACTTTGAAAGGGAAAACCGCCGGCAAGGTTAGTGTAAGTAAAAGTCGGCGTAGGGTTTTTGATTAGAACAGGTTAGGATGAACATTGGAACTAAACCCTGCTTGCGGCGGAGGGACCAAGGGATGACCATACCGGACTCGGTTCGGTTCTTTCGGGAATCAATACACTCCGGTTTTAGGTTTTACTATTCAAGTGTTAAACAAACAATCATTTCTTACAACTTCACAAGAGAATCTACCGAACAGTCACATCAACAACATAATTTTTTATTTATTTCAACATCTACAAATAACATGAATTTTTTATATACCAACTAACTGTATCACTATGCTTAGGACCATAAAATAATTTTCAATACAATGTCGTTATTTTCCTTTTAATTAAGATTGATAAATAACTCAAATTTAAATTACGAAAATACTTTACAACTTTTACCTCGCATTTTACGAGTGGTGTGTACAGAAATGTAACTATCCAAAGCTACGATCTTGTGAAGGTGAGAAAGGACAAAAAGAAGGAAAAAAAAAAACAAGTATAGACATATTGCGTATCAGATCTCTGAAGGTGATTGCTTCAATGCAGAGTTTCCAAGAGATTGCGTATTCTGATAGAGCATGGAGAGACAGAACAAACATAGTCCTGTTTCAAACAGAAGAAAATAAAAGACTCAGAAACAGCGATTGCAGATTCATTTACATACATTTGATAGGAGGAAGAAGAAGAGTTAAAGAGTATCAAAATAAATGTCGAAAGCATCAATCCACTTCGTATTGCGCTTCCTTTTACTTCATCTTTATCAAATGCTACAACATAGTATTTACCATTATGGTTAAGAGCAAATCATAATGCTTACCTGCATAAGCAATGGTCACACCTGATATGATTCGTCCCAGAGCTGCCATGAAGTAAAGACAGATCACGACCTTAAAGAAAGAAACATTCGAAGGCAACACAAATTCAGTTTAGAACTCTACCAATAAGTAAAACCAGAAAATATCGTTGCATCGGTAATTGGGTAAAACACAAACGGACTGGAATCTGCAGAATCTTAGGCAATGGTCTTAAACATCTTAGTCTCCATCATTTAGCTTTATACGTTTGCCATTCAGGCACTCGGATACACAGGTGATCTAAGAGAACTATCTCTTCTAATGTAATAACCGAGGAGACCAGACTGAACTTGCCTTAACAAATAGCCTCTTGTCATGGCCCGTTGCTGCAACTCGCAAAACGGATTCAGCTGCTCCTACAGTATTAGCTAAGCGTGCAACGATGTTACTGGCTGTTTCCTGTGATATTTGCCACTCTAATGGATCCACAGGTACCCTTCACACAAAAAGTTGTTACTTTGTACATCATGTGAATGCAAGAGTCTTCCAAACATTGCACAGTGATCATCAAATCAGTAACAATTTTAGGGTTGATGAATTATGCATTGATCGCAGAAGAGGGATGCAAATTATAGAGTTATGAGAAAGACACAGTCAAACACAACATTTGCCAAAAACTCGTGCCTACGAAGATCAAAAGCGGATACATTCACAGAAACAAAAGCTTGAGCTTCATATCCTAATTCGTTGTGATGAAACCAAAATCGAATCAAACAAAAGAGAACCCTTTTCGTGTGGTGAACACGAAGAAGTAGGCCTTGCAACAAGAAACAAACTTTAACATACACACGATTATAGGAAACTAAAGACAAGAAAAGCATACTCAATTTGACAGATCAAGAAGCCAACACAAAGAAAATTGAACATCCACGCGTTTATAGGAAACTAAAGACAGCGAAAGCACACTCAATTTGAACAGATCAAGCAGCCAAAAGAAAGAATTTGAATGTTGTCGGCTTCGTTCGGCAAATCAGAGACCGGACACGAACAAATCCTAACACTCTAAACAACAAAAAATACAGCAAGACCGAAAATTTTTGGGGCGAAATTTGTTAATCTTACGAGACATTAAGTTGACGAAAAAGAAGACCGAGAATGGCGAGGGAAGATAAAAGAACGATGAGAACATCGGAAAAGAGGGAGAGAAGTGTCGCGTTTCGATTAGCGCAATGGTGATACACTAGTGTCCCGCTTATCAGCAATCCTATCGCCTTCCCCATTTCCCCCATCTCTTCTTCTCTTCCGTGAGTTTTTTGCTCCGACAATTTTATTTCTTAGAAAACGATGAAACAGCGACGACTTTCGGTTTGGGTTCCCAATTTGGTGGTTTGACTTTGGTTCAGACGAGTTCGGCTTGGTTAAATAAGAAACTTACAAAATTCATATATAGATGGTTCAGTTTGATTCAAACCAAATGTGGGTTCGGTTAAGCCAAAGAAACTCACCAATTACGAAGTTAGATTGCTAAGTTTGGTTGGTGCCGCAAAATTCGTTTCGTGTTAGTTGATTTTGAACCGCTAATTTGGTTCTCAATAAGTTAACTTTCTAAATGACAAATGTTGTTTACTGATATTGGCGGGTTGAGCCAGGCCCGTGCAGTAGTGCAACGCATGGGTGACTCGCAAAAACCCTGATAGCAAGCTATCTTGATGGACTTTCTACTTTAAAAAATAGAGTTAATATCGTGTGAGCCGATGGCCCACATATCAGATATTAAACTGATAAGAACAGATACTACACTTGATCTTAGCCAAAAGGCCGAGAAAGGTATGAGTTGGAAGAAGGATCCGATGTCTAATTTATATAAATTGTGTTCGAACGAGTGCATCTCCAATTACCGATGTGGGACTAAAAACTAACGACGCGAGATATATTTCCGCCCAACATTAATTTTAGAATTTGAGAAATGCAGAAGAATTCCAAGAAACGGTGTGTTTTGGCATTAGAGAGTGGAGATCATATAATTGAAAAGTTGCAGGAATAACATAACAGAGATCCAACAGTAGTTGTTTAACAAGGCCAAATTGATAATCAAGAGTTAAACAAAGAATTATATTACCCGGGTCCGACTTTAGGGATATCGTAATGCTCACTCATGTTAGCCAGATACTGATTGAAATCCTCAATCCTGTTACGGTGAGACTTGTTCGCTTCCTTAGCTAGCTTCTGCACATCCAATCTCTGCTTCTGCTCTATGTACCGTCTTTCTGCAGGCGTTAAGTGATCATCATCATGCTGCACTTTTGCATCCTCGCTTTCCTTTTCACTCCTACCCGCTTCTTCTTCTCCTTCAATCAGCTTACCCAATGCTTCTGTGCTTTCTCCTACAATCACAACCCAATATAGTCAATCAACAACATATCAATATTCTTCTGTCCACGAATGATAAGAAACAGTTTAGTCAATGGTTTTGAAACGGTCATGTCTACCTTCTATGAGTTCATGTTCAGTAACTTTAAGAGCTTGTTCTTCGTGTTTCTTCTGTTTCTTCTTCTTCTTTATCCCACCTGCTTTCACATCTAAAGCCTTCCCTTTTAGCTTTAGCTTCCCACCAATGACATTGTCGTATGCCGACATCTCTTGGCTGCTAGTAAGAACACCATACCACGGAACATAAATTTAGAAATGGAACTGCAAACTGGAAATAATGAATTCAAATCTGCTGTTTTTGAGTCACACTGTTCAGTAAGAACACAATACCACAATACATAAAGTTTAGATTTTTATAACCTGGAAGCTAAGAATGAGAGTTTCAGACATTCACTGTCTGAAGCTTGAAAATCAGTGACTTCTTGAAACATTGATAAGTAAAAACTACCAACTTAGCAAACGGAGAGGAGAAATTGTACAAATCATTAAAAGACATAATCAAGATTCATGTACAAGGTTCCATCTGCTAGCCCTTCTTTCATTCCCCGTGATTCAATCAGAGATCCTAGACCTAGCCCTCGGACACAATTCAATCTTATCAATTAAACACATATATAGTCATTACATAACCCAGATGATTCGCAAAGGAGCCATAGTAGATCTATAGTGCATCCCCTAATAATCAACAGAGAATCCATAGCTGCAAAGCATACTCTACATAATTCCCATACAAAAATCCAGAAGCACAATAATCGAAGTAGAAGCATGAGTAAAACTCAAAACCCTAATCAAATCAATCACCTGAAATCGAAAGAGGAGTTGCAGAACGCGAGAAAGAGAGAGAGGAGATTTATTTTTCTATTTAAGAAAAAAAGAAGCAATTATTATTATTATTATTTTTTTGCGCACATCAGGTCGGTGGGTTTCCCGCCCAAGAAACCCATTCATCAAAGGCCCAATATGATTTTTTTTCAATCGATAAAAATGAAAATAATAAAACGTTGTCGTGTCATTGTTTTCCTACGCTCGCTTTTTAATTTCCCTCTAGGAAAAGGCAACAAAATAAGGGCTTTCCAATTGGTTCTCCTGTCGAGGAGACCCGAGTAAAGGATTTCAGTTTGCTTCTCCTTCCTCTGTACATCGGAAACCCTAATATCCGGCGCCGGAACTTTTGACTACGCCTTCTGTTGTTTGTTTTTTTTCTCTCTCTCCGTTGTTTCAATTGAGAGGAGAAGATGTCGAGGAAAGTCTCCTCAAGTGGAGAGCTCTTGGGTCGGTGGAGGAGAATCGAGGAAGACGAAGAGGAGAATGACGATTCTGATCCCTCTACAGTGCGGCGCCTTAACCAGCGCAAAGAACAATGGTTCCTTTTATCTCCCTCGCTTGCGCTGATAGTTTCATTTTTAAATTGAGTGTAATCCGAAATCAGACAAATTTCACCATTACATGTCTCGGATTTCAGTTCGCGCTGATATTTTCTCCACCTTCTTCTTTAGGTTTACAGATGCATTCACTTTATTGATATCTTTGCCGAAAGATACTCATATTTGGTGTGGGTATGGCGATGTAATGGGACCTCTTCTCGAGACATTCTACAATTTCTTCAAAGATGATAGAGATGATTCACCTCTCAAGGTCTTGTGGAAGAGAATCTCTGAAGAAATGCGGCTTTGTGCCCAATGCATTTGTCAGCACCATCAGACTCAAGAGATGTATGAAAAAGAGTATGAGTGCTCTTCTGTTGGTCCACTACTTGTTGTGCTGCGTAAACTTGATGAGGAAAGGGTAACTAGGCACTTGCAAGAGATCAACTCGAAAGTAGAAAAAGGAACATATGATCCAGATCATCATCATGCAGAAGTTGTTAGTGTAATGTACGAGGTACTGTAGTATATATGGTCTGAGGTTTTGTAACATTCGCTTTTTCTTTTACTTGAATAACTGCTGGATTGTTATTTTCATTGATGAATCATTTGCGTTATCAACTGAATCTGATGATTTGATTTGTATTTTCTGTTCACTTTGAATCCTCATTCATGTCAATTTTTTGCATCCTGGGATTGGCATCTAGTAACTTATGAGTGTTTGTTTTGGTCTCAGGTTTTGATGTTTCCGTTATTCTTTGATGATATGACCTTATGCGCTGAGTTTGAGAAATTCATTGAATCAATCGACAACATTCACGAGCTTGCATTTGCTGAGAATCAAGAATTTCCGGTATAGTCATATACCGAGGAGAGCTTCTTGTGTTTCCTGCTAAACTAAATCTCTCTGACTTGTTTATTTTTATTTTCATATTTCATCTTCTTAGGGTGTGTATGCACTCCTTTTTCTCAATAGAAGGGTGCGTATAATTGGTTATCGCTTGGCGAACGCCATGGGAAAATTGAGGTATTTTCCCCCTTTAGGCCTTTAGTACATAAATTAAGTTAATTCATAGCTAACTCTCTTCTAAGGACTGTCTTCAGTGCTTGTGAGACTTTGATAGCGCTATCATGTATGTGATACTATCTGCTGTCATGACAGGTCAGCAACCCAGTTGGAGCGCCTCCAACCATTGCTCAAGAAATTCATTGGAATTCTGGAGATGGAGGGACTGCCTTCTGCATCTCAGGAACCGAGGCCAAGGATTTATCTAGACCGCTCATCCATATGGCTTGGGATGACATCATTGTAAGAGTTAGTGACTAAATCTCCTTCTATAGTTTTTTACTTATAATGTTTTTCAATTTTTTTTTCTTGATTTGCTGATTCCTGAATATTTTTCTGCTTATTAAAGGCTCGAGTTCTTAGAAGGCCCTGCTTTTGAAGAGGGGATATTAGAGCCTTATCCCATTTTTGTTGATACAGTTTTGAATCATATAAGCGGTGATTCACCTGAATTTTCGCTGGCGGTTAATTGCCTGAAAGAGCTATTTAAGACACTTGGTATGGTAACAATTGTCGGTTTGCAAAGTATTCCGTTTATCTGGAAGCTCTATGTTATGTTAGCTGACACATTCTCAAATGATGTCTCAAAGGTTGTAAGCTCTGGCTTAGGTCTACCTTGTCCCCAAGTGTTATGCGTAACACATTGTTGGGTCAGTGTTTCCATACAAAAGTTGAGAAGATCCACAAAGCCATTTTTGATCTTTTCCAGCCATTATTACAGGCAAGCTTGAATTAGTTTCTCTTACACATATGATTTCGCTAATGAGATTGACATGATTTCATGTGTTTTGGGCTCTTTGATTTCATTTTACTTACCCTGCCATATTATGCATGTTCTGTTTGTCCAGTCCCTTGAGGCTTTGCGAGATGGTGAGCATGAAAAGCAACGTAGACACTTTCTCTACTTTCTCCTTCATCAGGTCCCAGTTAGCAGTAACTTCAGCATTTTAGCAAGAAGAATTGGCCACAAGGTCGTTCTAGTTCTTTCTTACTTACACAAATCTGCTGCTTTTTTTTTTATCTTGGAATGAAACTCTTTTTATTTATTTTTATCTTCACCTAACTTTTGAAATTTATTGTCAGATTGCTCTTCTTATTGTACTCAGAGGTTACAAGATGAACCCACCTTGCCCTCCCTTTGAGTGTGCACACATGTGGTTAGTGTAACTTGGCCTATCTCTTCTTTTGCAGCTCTTCGTTCTGTATGGTTCTTACTTGAGGAGTTGGCTTTTCTTTCATCATTGGTTTGAATTTCTATCAAATACGTTTCACATGAACATGAAAGATATGAAGTATGACGATTCTTTTTTTCATATATATGTATTTTGTAGTTGACTGTTTATTTCTCCCTACAACTTCCCGTTCGTTTATGGCATATTTATTTTTATCTTGGATAAGGACACTACATTTTCTCATAGACAATTAATGGAAGTCAACTGATTTAACAGGGGCCCATCTCTTGTGTCGTCGTTTAAAGATTCTTCACTTCATATTTCATTGCGACAACCTGCTATTGATCTTGTCCAAGTTATCCTGGTATCTGATGCAACGGCCCTATTAGCCTCGCTGCTACGTAATAATACTGGTAAATATATGGGAAATGAGATGAATTATGAAGACGATGACAGTAATCTTCCCTTTTCCCATGCTGTCAAAGATGCAAGTGATCGTCCTTGGAGTGACTTTACCCAGCAGAGCAAAATTACTCTTGGGGAGTGCAAAGAGTGGATGTGTATTCCGATGCTGTGGATTACTACTCTTACAGATACAAATCTTCTAAACCTTCCAGTATCGCTATCCGAAGCAGTATTTTGGTCTCGATCACGTTTTTGTTTGGTGGAATCTGAAAAGAATGATGAAATGACGGTTGATATCGAATCATGGCTTTCATCTTCTGCTGTTGAAATCAAAGGCACGCTTGGATGGAAAGTAGCAACGGGATCTGATGACGGGGGGCCAGGAAAGGAGTCCAAAAACTCCGTGACAGTATCAAAGATGTGTCTTATGTTGATACGAACATTGAAGAGGTACTTTTTCATTTCACTGGTGTGGTTGGAAAGTCGCTAAGTCTCTATTACGATTTGTAATAGTGAGGCTTTTGGGTTTTTTTTTTTTTGTAGATTGACCACTTGTTTTCTGGTCCAACTGGGTGAAGAATGTCGAAAACAATGGACCTGGGTACCAGGGATGTGCGAAACCTTCATCCTTTCTCTTTCAGACCCAGATGATGTACGTAACGACCTGAAATGGTTGCTGGGTACCATCTCAAGAGATGATTACTTTATATTTAAAACTCTCTGGTTCAACTTCGTGTAAAGTTGAGCAATGTTGCTTTTGTTGTTTTTGCTGACAGAATATAAGGCAGTTTGGAAAGTCTATGCTGGAACACGTTTCAAATACCAGAGGTCTATCTTGTGGGCTGAAGTTTCTCTGCTCTCAAAGTTCACACCTCCAATTTGTTTTTTCCGGAGTTAGACATGTTTTACAGCAGGTAGGCAGCAGCTAAATTTCATTCAACATATAGGAGGATATACTTAAAATGAGTCCTTTGACTATCCATTTTGAAGTTTGTCTCACGGAATGCAAGTTCAGTAATCACCTGCAATTTTCTGCTCTGTACGTAATGTTATTCCTAATGTTTAGTCTTTGCTAAGGCTACAAAACGTCCACCATTTGCCACTTTAGCAACTGAACGTCTAGGTTGAGCATTTCACAAACTATATTTGTGAGGTTCAGTTTTTTCATGAGTTTCTACATATTCTCTTGGGAGATAAATCTCTGACTTGCGACTGTTCTGATATTGCTTATATCTATTTTTGCTGAATTTGGCAGGTCCATTTGAGCTCTGTTTTACGAAGCTTTCAGATCCTGCACCATTTTTTCTTTTTATTATTCAAGTTGCTGAAGGAAGAGGATGTGGCCATTACTTACGAGGTGAAGAGTTCTGCAGGGGGTTTTTTGAGGCAACCTGACTTTAATGCTCCTCCTGTGATTGAGGGCAGTAATTCCTTGAGTGCTACCCCGGAGTCGCTGAAGTTTCTCTACTCGCTGGCAGAAGTTGCCTGCGGCGCGATAAGGAAGTGCTTAGCTGAGGGAAGGGCTTTCATCCATCAAAGTCTTTGCCAGGTAATATTTAATGAACCTTTGTTATACTTCTAGTCTTCTATTACTTGTGCTTTATTCTACTGTCCACTTGGGTTGTTTATCTTTGAGCTGTATGTGTTTAAAATCGAGTATGGCTTTTTGCTTAGGTTCCAATTTAACTTATTTGGCAGATGACATGTGTACGTTTGCTTGAGATTCTTCCTGTCGTTCTGCGAAAACTTAGACTAAGGTGTGAAGAGTCCTGTGCTACTAGAGGAACTTTGAAAGATGCATCTGATCTTAAATGGCTTCCTGATCTCATTGATTGGGGAAGGTCACAACTTAAAGTTGTTGTTGCGTATTGGAGACGAGCATTAGCGGCTTTGCTAGACATCTTACAAGGATCAAAGAGTGACGCTTGTTCCTCGGCGGTCCAGGCTATCAGACACGTTCTATCTTCTGGTAAGTGGTTTTCCTGCTTGTCAATAGTTTCTAATTGGCAATTTAGAATTACTTTTCTATGGTGATAGAATTCATCATGCTCTGCATCTTCTTAAATCAGATGATCTTGACATCGAGCAATTAGCAGAACAAATCTCACGCCTTGTTCCCAAGGCAAATGAGTACCAGATTCTCAAACCTGTTGATGCTGTTGGCAAAGCACCAGATAATATGATGGATCTAACAGAGGATGAGACAGAGAAGGAATCATTGAAGAATTTACCTAGTCTGCATAAGTCTCATCAACTTGATATCAATAAAACTCTTCCACCTATCAAAAGCATATCACAGGTTTCCTCTCTGAAGAAGAGTACTTCTAGTATTGATACTTCAACGTTTTCGCCGGCAGTTCTCTCAGAGAAAGATGTTTCAGTAAGCTCCAGCAATATTGTTAGGGACCTTCCCACTACAAACGCTGCTTCAAGCAAGGTTGGTGGTATGAGTAGGGAAGCAGAAAACAGACAGAATGTTTCAGTAAGCTCCAGCAATATTGTTAGGGACCTTCCCACTATAAACGCTGAACCAAGCAAGATTGGTGGTATGAGTAGGGAAGCAGAAAACAGACAGAATGTGGGAGGTCCTCTTTCATTTGAAAACGGAGCCAACTTTGAGAATGCTACTGATGAAGTCATCTCTCGTGGAACTTCAAAAGAGGCCCAGAAATCTGAGATTTCCAACACAAAAGGTGTGGATATGAGAAAGGTAGTTAATGAGACGGAGGTTGATCCACTGGACTTGGCACTTAAATCTCTGAAACCACAGTCATTACCCCTGGCAAAACCAGGGCCAATTGTTCCCAAACGACAAGTCATTCAACTTTGTGCACCTGTAAATAAGAGATCCGATCGTTGGCAGAGGCAAGAAGCCGGATTTAAAAGATTCAGGCCACCAAAGCTGGAGGATTGGTTTAGAAAGATTTTGCAAATGGACTACTATGCAGTTGTGGGACTGGTGTCAACGAATAAAGATGAGAATCAGAATGTCGGAAAGTTTAGGGAAGTTCCAGTGCGCTTTAGCTCACCTGAGCAATATATACAGATTTTCCAGCCTTTGGTTCTAGAAGAGTTTAAAGCACAGTTGCAAAGTTCCTTCCAGGAGATATCGTCATTGGAGGAGATATATTATGGTGTTCTGTCAGTTTTATCGATTGAAAGAGTTGACGATTTTCATTTTGTTCGCTTTATGCAAGACGAAAATGTTGACCCCAACTCGAAAAGTTTCTCTGAGAATGACTTGATTTTGTTCACAAAAGAGCATCCAGAAAACAGCAATGTCGGTGTGAATATGATGGGAAAGGTATGTGGTGTTTTGTTTTGGTTGCTTGTGCGTGATAAAGTAGAATCAGGAAAGCATATTCTTGAAAGGCATCAATGCACTATAGTAGAAGGTTGATATATGCAGGAACCTGGTTTGAAGCTTCAGTGAAATTTTATTTAATTAGGTTTACTATGAGTAAAGGTTATTCTTGATGTTCTAATACTTGATCATAGTTGTTGGATAAATACTTTGTAATGAGACAGAATGATCGGGATAAAGATTTGGCCTTTGTTACCTTGTTCTTTTTTCACTTAATTTTTCACATTTCATTCTGCTCTTTACTGACCTTGCTATTTCTTAGGTGGAAGGACGGGAATGGGATGATAAGAAACGCTCTAGTATATTGAATGTACGCTTGTATCTTCAGAATGCGTCTTCACGACTAAATCAAGCTCGAAGGAATCTCTTGGAACGTAGCCAGTGGCATGCCAGTCGCATTCTAAACATTACATCCCAAATCCGAGAGTTTCAAGCTCTATCATCCATTAAAGATATTCCTGTTCTTCCTGTGATCTTAAGTCCTATGGGTGATTCTAATTATGATTCTGAAACTAAAAGATCAGATCTGCGCTCACTACCACATTCTTTACAGCAAATACTGAAATCATCGTTCAATGATAGTCAACTTCAGGCTATCAGTGTTGCCATTGGCTCATCCAATTTGACGAAAGCTTTTGACATTTCACTTATTCAGGGTCCTCCAGGTTAGTCGTTTTCTTTCCGTGTCACTAATAAATAACCAATTATTATCTATACTATGCTCTGGTTAGTCATTTTTCTCTCCTTGTCAATAATAACCTACTATGATCTATAACATGCTCTGTAGATTGATTAGCATCTTACGCTAGTTGTTGATCTTTGATGAATAAAGAAATTTTGTTTACTTAATAGGAACTGGCAAGACTCGCACTATTGTTGCCATTATTAGTGGGTTGCTTGCATCTGTTTCACGTAAAACAAGTGACAATGGAAATTCTGAGCTAGATCATAGTTCTACAACTTCTAGGCAGAGAATGAATCCGAATGTGGCTATTGCAAGGGTTTGGCAAGATGCAGCTTTGGCTAAACAGCTAGATGATGACGGGGAAACAAATAAAAAGATAGCAGAAAAGATTGGTAGGGGAAGGGTACTGATCTGCGCTCAGTCAAATGCTGCAGTTGATGAATTAGTTTCACGAATATCCAGTTTAGGCATTTATGGGAGGGATGGGAAGATGTTCAAACCGTATCTTGTGAGGGTTGGAAATGCTAAAACTGTTCATCCAAATTCAATGCCCTTTTTTCTTGATACCCTTGTCGATCAGCGTTTAGCAGAGGAGAGAATGCGGATAAACAAAGCTAAGAGTAATAAGGCTCCAGATTCTTCTGTGTTACTGCGCTGTAATTTAGAAAAGGTCGTTGATCAGATCACCCAATTTGAAGCAAAGCGTGCAAACTTAAACCAGGAAAGTTTAGACGCCCAAGATAAGCTGGAGAATAAAAACCTTAACAGAGATGATGATGGCAAGCCAATGTCTGATGCAGAGCTAGGAATAAGATTGCGGAGGCTATATGAGCAGAAGAGAAAAATTTACAAAGATCTTAGTGCTGTTCAGGCTCAAGAGAGAAAAGCTAACAATGAAATTAGAGCATTGAAACATAAGTTGCGAAAGTCCATTCTTAAAGAAGCTCAAATAGTTGTTACGACTTTAAGTGGTTGTGGAGGAGACTTGTACAGTGTATGTGCTGAATCTTTATCAGCCCATAAATTTGGCAGTCCATCTGAAGATAATTTATTTGATGCCGTAGTGATTGACGAAGCAGCTCAGGTGAATATTCTATATGCTTGATTGTTTTGCATAAATGTTCTGGTCACAACTCATTACTACTTTGTTCTTTTGGCTTTACAGGCTCTGGAACCAGCTACCTTGATTCCTCTACAGCTGTTAAAGTCACGAGGAACAAAATGCATAATGGTGAGAAACGTTCACTTGCAAAACAGAATGTTATACGAAAGCTGCAGTTTTATCTTAATAACTTTGCCTATTATTAAAGGTTGGAGATCCAAAGCAGCTTCCAGCAACCGTTCTCTCCAACATTGCTAGTAAATTTTTGTATGAATGCAGCATGTTTGAACGCTTACAAAGGGCTGGGTACCCTATCCTTATGCTTACCCAACAGGTATGCTGATTATTATATGATTTTCACATTATTTTCTCTTTGTTGTGTTTAAATGATGTAAAGTTTGTTTTAAACTGGAGAATTGTGTCAGTTCTGCAACTTGGGCTAACACTTTCTCTGCTAATAACAGTATAGGATGCATCCAGAGATTTGTCGATTCCCGTCTATGCACTTCTACGACAATAAATTGCTAAATGGTGTCGACATGTCAAGCAAATCAGCCCCGTTTCACGAGTGCCATTATCTTGGACCATATGTTTTCTATGATATTGTTGATGGCCAAGAGCATCGAAGTGGGGATTCTAGCTCCGTGTGCAATGAACAAGAAGCTGAAGCTGCTGTTCAACTGCTTAGATTTTTCAAAAAGAGGTCTGTAACCATCTAAAAGTTCTCTGTTCACACACGTTTTAGGAAGTTATATAATATTATTTTCTTCACTGGCTGGCTTGTTGCTTACAGATACCCTTCTGAATTTGTCGCTGGAAGGATTGGCATTATCACTCCCTACAAACGTCAGCTTGCGGTTTTGCGTTCCCGTTTCTCTAGTGCATTTGGATCTCAAGTAGCAGCAGATATGGAACTGAATACTGTGGATGGCTTTCAAGGCAGAGAGGTCGACATATTAGTCTTATCCACTGTAAGAGCTACTCATTCTGTTCCTGATGGGAGCAATCAAAGTCGGATTGGTTTTGTTGCAGATGTTAGACGTATGAATGTTGCTCTCACCAGAGCAAAACTCTCCCTTTGGATTTTGGGTAACACACGAACCTTGCAAAGAGACCATAACTGGGGTGCTCTTGTGAAAGATGCAAAAGAAAGAGAAGCCATCATACCAGTTAAGAGACCGTACAACTACATGTTTGACGAGAAAAAGACGGAACAAAAGCACTTTGAGAATCTTCCTGAGCCTGAGAAACAGCATTCGCGCGGCAAAGAACAGAGAACAGAGACATCCTCTGATAGAAAAATGAGGAAACGTGATGGAGATGTTGTGCCTCTCTCATCAAAAGGATCAGAGAGCAAGCACAGCAGACGAAAAGCCAAAGAAGAAGCTTCTTCTCAAAAGGAAAAACTAGCTGTGAGCAGTGAGAAAGTAACATCTGAAGTGAATCCTAGACGGAACCACGAAAAGAAAGAAAAAATGAAAGGTACAGAGAAAAGCAGTAATCCGGAGAATACTGATGTAAATAGCTCGAAGAACAAAGATCCAAATGAGTGGAAGAAATCTAAGAAGGCTTCATCAAAGCTGCACAGTAACAAGAGGGCAAATCCCACAGATGAAACTGAACAGAGAGATACACAAATAAACAAAGGCATTGCTTCTAATCAAGGAGGTGGTGAAGATATGATATCCAAACGAAAACAACAGCGTGAAGCTGTTGCTGCCATTCTAAATTCGTCTCTGATTCCTTCACACAAGCCCAAACCTCCAAAGCGACCTTTGTCCCCAAGTTCAACTGCAAGCAGTCACACTAGACCGCCTAAAGCAATCAAAGGTAGAATTTCATTACATACCTAATATCTTCATAAATGATGTTTTGCCTCGAATGCTCCCATGTCTTAATGCTGAAACCTTTCAATTTATTCTTCTTATTTGCAGATTCCACGAGGAACAACAGTAAACAAAGATAACAAACAAACAAGTCGTGAACCAGTTGCTATTTGCCGGTTTTCTGGGTAAGTTTTATACATTCCTATTGCATCATCATAGGTTCTCTCAAGCACAAACTCTAAAACTAGCACTTGGGAGAAATTTTTGGCTAACCTATATTGATAGCCTATGCCTTAAAATTTTTGGCAACTCCAATTGCAAAATTTTGGCTGTAAAGTTGTTTGCGAAAATTTTATTTTGTTCTGTACATAATAGTTGATAAAAGAAATACATGTCATTTATTAGTCTTAATTTTACAGTTATGTTTTTTATAAGGATTTTAGAGCAAAATTAGTTGGGATAATTTTTAATCAGATTTTATGTTCCAACAGTAGTAAAATTGAAGTCGCTAATACTCAAATTCGCCAATACACCACCGGGAAAAACAAAAAAACTGATAAGAAACCAAATACTTGGTGAGTATTCCTTGCTTTATAACATTTCAAGAACCAGATGATTGATCTGTCCCGCTCTTAACGGCGGACCAAACTTGGGCAATGCCTTTGGTAACGTGAGGCCAGACGGCGTTAATTCCGTTAAGTGCTGCACCGGAAGCTAACCCTAAGACGAAAGTCTCAATGTATCCAGGCTTCGTCTCCAACTTGGCGTCGACGACGGCAAGCCTTCCGTTAATGGCGTCGATTTTCCTGGCGTCGGTTAAAAGCTTATCCTTACTGGAGGCGTTCTTTGAGGACGAAACGACTCGGACGAGCGCGTTTTGTAGGTCTTCGATGACCTTAACCGAGGCCTCGGCCGGTTCGAGCCCTCGTTTCTGGTAGTGAGAGATTAGCTCCGTTGCAGTTGGGAATTTCTTCGATTTCTGCTTTTGGTTTTGTTCTGCTTTGGTTTCCTCCGCCGCGTTCGGTGTCGCCGGTTGCTTCATCTTCTTCTCAGTTGAAAGCTCCCTGCGTTGGAGATGGAGATGAAAGATAATAATCTGATTTTATAAAATTAAAAAAAAATTTCAACTTTGGGTAATATTTTATTCGTGGACCGTCTGTTGGGCTCGGGCCCACGAATATTGTGAAATTAGTAATCCTTTTCTTAATAAATAATTATTGTTATAAATAAAAGATTTGAATAAGAAATAACAATAAATTAAAAACAAAAATTTATAATCTTTGGATAATAAGATCTCAAAATATTTGAGAGAGAGATTTTATTCTTTGATAGAATCGTTTTAGTATTCTTTTGGTATATGTGGATTGGTGCACAAATATACCTTTTAGAGAATGCTCAATTTGTAGACCAAGACAATACTTTGTCTTTCCGAGATCTT
>OVAY01000047.1:0-69898 GCA_900406395.1 Kernera saxatilis
TTTTCCAAAAAAAAAAAAAAAAAAAAAAAAATGTCTTACGACTTTTTTAATTAGAAAAAAAAACATTGCACAAGATATAAAGTGAAAATCAATTTAGAAGGTAAAGAAGGGAAAGCCATAATTGCTGGTGGCATCAGGACCGGATCTTTACAGTCTCTCGTCTTTCCTCAAACCTCTGTCTCCTCCTTCTTCTTCTTCCTTGCCTCGTCTACGCATACTGTAACATCAGAAATCTCCAAGAAACGCGATTTTATAAATCTAATTGGATAAAGCAAAAGAAATTAAAAGGTATAGAGAGAGAGAGAGAGAGTGACGCTAGCTATAACACAGCGCACATCTCCCCTTTCAATAATTACTTCCTCTTTCTTTTTCATGTTTTCTTGTTCCTGATCTCTCTTCGTTTTTTTCGCCTTCTTTTTGTCTTTCCCAGTGCTACTCGGAGATCTATCTATTCAGGTACGACGCGGTTTGTATGGATCAGCTGATTTCGATTCAATTAGCCTTCATATCTTCTTCTTTTTTCGTGCTCATGAAATGGATCCCTGGTTGTTTTACTTGAATCGGAGTTTCTCGATCTGCTTCGTACTTGATCTCTGCTTAAATTGATTGTTGGTTTTTTTTTCCTTTTCATTTTCCAATTACGTGGTCGTGCATTCTCGGTTCTGTATCAGCTTTGATTGCTTCCTGTGAATCGTTTAAGTTAGGTTTTATCATAATTAAGGCTTGTAGAGCCATAGCCGTTAAGAAAGAAGAACAACAAGTTGATGAAGTACACGGTACACTGATCATTGGAAATTTTCTTCATCTGTAGTTACAAATTCGGTTAAAAGTAGGCTAAGGCAAATATTGAATGTTTTGCGTGATCTTGAAACCAAAACAAGAGGTACATTAGTAATAGTATGCAAGGGGAGATGAGTTGGATGTGGATTCCTGAAGAGAATCTGGGAGTGTATACATCAGTTTTCACAAATAATAATATTGCAAAGCTGGATCACTGCTTCATGTCTTGTGAAGCAAGTGGTTTGTGATCACTATAACGTGAAATGCTCCAATATCCTCATGGAAATTAGTGTTAGGTGTAACCATCTGTAGAGAAGTATCATTAACAACAGATCATTTAGTTATTCATTTGTAGAAGCTTGACCTCTTAGTTGCTCTTTTGTTTTTTAAAGGCTCCTAGTTATCCCCTTTTATATGAATTAATTTATGCAACACCGAGAAACGTGTTGCTTGCACAGCATTATCTCCAATCTCCAGTTTAAGCATATAAAACAATCTCTTACCTTCTTATTTTTTCCCCTTGTTCTATGTTCTTGGCAGGTAGTTTATGTATTTCACTTGAAGGAAGAGACTGACCATTATATACAAAATGTCTGGGTCAACAAAAGTATTGGATCCTGCATTTCAAGGAGCCGGGCAGAAACTGTATCCTTTCAGAATCTTTATTTTTCCGCTTTGCTTTAATATTAGATGTCAGGGGAGCAATAGAATTGTTTCCTGCTGATGAATGGAAGTACAGAGACGAAAATGCAATTTCTTGTGGGTATCGCTTTTGCATGCACTAGGTTTCTTGGTATTCTTGAATGTTTTACTGCTGTCTGAGGTGTTGAACTTAACATTGCTTAGAGGTACTGAAATCTGGAGAATCGAAAATTTTCAGCCAGTTCTAGTGCCGAAGTCTGAACATGGAAAGTTCTATATGGGAGATACTTACATTGTCTTGCAGGTTTGGGATTTCTTCCACTGTTATGTTCCCCTCTTTATATATGGTCATCAATAGACAGATTATAAGATAATGACTGGCTTAAAGAGCAGAAGGACATGCTTTCTTGTCTAATCATATGTATAAAATATATTCCCTTTAGTATATTTCACATTTAGCATGTTTATCTTTCATCTGTGCAGACAACACAGAATAAGGGGGGTGCTTATCTATTTGATATACATTTTTGGATTGGTAAAGATACAAGCCAGGTATCTATTTTCGGAATTTGTTGGCATGATAGCATATATTATGTTCTACTTTGTGTATTTCGAAGAAAAGTAAAGGTGAATCATCGTTATTACTAATCTGCGATTGATGATTCCAGGATGAAGCTGGAACAGCAGCTGTGAAGACAGTTGAACTTGATGCAGCTCTTGGAGGCCGAGCTGTCCAGCACCGTGAAATTCAAGGTCATGAATCGGACAAATTCTTGTCTTACTTCAAGCCTTGCATTATACCGCTAGAGGGTGGTGTTGCGTCTGGATTTAAAAAACCCGAGGAGGAGGAGTTTGAAACCCGGTTGTATACCTGCAAAGGGAAACGTGCTGTCCACTTGAAGCAGGTTTCTTTTTCTGCAGATCTTTGGAAGTGTTGTAATCTCTTCGCATGAGTGTTTACTATGTATTTGAGCATATCTGTTTTCCTGTGTAGGTTCCTTTTGCTCGCTCATCACTGAATCATGATGATGTGTTTATCTTGGACACCAAGGAAAAGATTTATCAGTTTAATGGTGCAAATTCAAATATCCAAGAGAGAGCTAAAGCGTTGGTAGTCGTCCAATATTTGAAAGACAAGTTTCATGAAGGAACTTGTGACGTTGCTATCATTGGTAAGTTGTATTAGACGCATTAGAATATCTTCTCCTTCACTTTTTGCTCAGTCAATCAAGCAGCAGTTGGATGCTCAATTGATTTTTTTATGTGGCACAATCTATTTGTACATGGATTGTGGTACTCATGCATGTATAATGATTTTCTTGCACAACAGATGATGGTAAATTAGATACAGAATCAGATTCTGGCGAATTTTGGGTCCTCTTTGGGGGTTTTGCTCCAATCGCAAGGAAAGTTGCTAGTGAGGATGAAATTATTCCGGAGACAACTCCGCCTAAGCTTTATAGGTACTTATCTCCCTTTTGATCTGGCTCTGCTCTGCCCTGATGGCCTGATAGTAATTTCTTTTGCTATTACCCATTTTAGGCCTTATTTTATGGAAGTTGATTTATTGTTGCCATTTTTTTAGTATCGTTGATGGTCAGGTGGAATCTATAGACGGCGACTTATCCAAATCTATGCTGGAAAACAATAAATGCTACCTTCTGGACTGCGGTTCTGAGGTATTTATCTGGGTTGGCCGAGTAACTCAAGTTGAAGAGAGGAAAACTGCTATCCAAGCTGCTGAGGTAAAACTGGAATCGTCTAACTTCCTTAGCCTTTGAAAATCTGAGCATTGGTTCTCATTTTTACATTCTCCTCCAGGATTTTGTTGCTAGTGAAAATAGGCCAAAGGCAACACGAATAACCCGTGTTATCCAAGGTTATGAGCCCCATTCTTTCAAGTCTAACTTTGACTCTTGGCCATCAGGCTCGGCAACTCCTGCTAACGAAGAAGGGCGAGGAAAAGTCGCTGGTAAAGATTGCTTTGATACTCAAATCATTAATAAGAAAATGAATGATCTCTTAGTCCTGACCTACTTTGGTGCTTTGCTATTGTCTAGCATTACTTAAGCAACAAGGTGTTGGGCTAAAGGGCCTGTCAAAAAGCGCACCAGTGAATGAGGATATTCCACCACTTCTTGAAGGAGGTGGAAAGTTGGAGGTCTGTCGTGTCTCCTGACTTGTTATGCTGTTATTTGCTAAATCTAATTGGTTATCTTCATCCGAACTCATTAAGCTCATTTAATAGGTTTGGTACATTGATGGTAACTCCAAGACTCCTCTATCCAAAGATGATGTCGGAAAACTCTATTCTGGGGACTGCTATTTGGTCCTTTATACCTACCATTCTGGTGAAAGAAAAGAAGACTACTTCTTGTGCTGTTGGTTTGGAAAGAATAGTATTCAGGTAATCATGGGAAAAGGTTCATCTTTAGTATTCATATTATTATAAAAAATGTCTCTATTTTAGTTGGCTTCCATTAGTATCTCCTTGGTTAATAACTGCAAAGGGGATATTAATACATTTAATGTATTGACTAAGCCGTCATGTTTTAGTTTCTTCCTAATGTATGATTTTATCTTCTGTTTGGGTATCGACTTTAGGAGCAAGATGTTGCAAAAATTATATTTGTGAATGTGCTGCAGTTTTGCTCTTTGGTTATTGGGGGCTGCTGTTACCTCTTACTATTGTATTTTATTGTTATGAGCTGTTTCCTCTCGACTTTTGAGGTAGCAGTCAAAGTTTGCGTACATATTGTGATGGATTTCAGCTATTCAGTTTATGGCTTTATGCATATTTAACATGTTCAACTTTTAGCCATCTAAATTTTGTTTTCTCCCAAGTTTAGGAGGATCAAGAAACAGCAGTTCGTCTGGCGAGTACAATGACAAATTCGTTGAAGGGAAGACCAGTGCAGGTACCATATGATTTGTTATTGTAAGCAATGGCTACTAGCACTAAAAGATTGTTGAATAACTTGATCTTCTTGCAGGCCCGTATATTTGAGGGTAAAGAGCCTCCACAATTTGTTGCGCTTTTTCAACATATGGTGGTCCTTAAGGTATTTCTTTATATTGTTAATACAAGTTGATTGTTGCTGCAAGACAATGTATTGGTAATTGATATGGTTACATTAACTTTTAGGGTGGTTTGAGCTCTGGTTACAAAAATAGTATGACAGAGAAAGGTTCAGCAGACGAAACCTACACGCCGGAATCAATTGCACTTATTCAAGTGTCTGGAACTGGAGTTCACAATAATAAGGCATTACAAGTTGAAGCGGTACGTGTCTACCTTATTTTCTCTCTTGCAAAGTGCTTTTCATACTTTTATTTTACACTGCAAAACTTGGCTATCTATTCGTGAAATATTACAATTTGAATAAAGATGCCTGGTTGTTGTTTAGTTTTGTATTAAGAACGCATATTACTCTTTACTATTCTGTCGCATATTGTCTCTGACATTTGTGTTTCTGCAGGTGGCAGCTTCTTTGAACTCTTATGATTGCTTCCTTCTGCAATCTGGTACTTCCATGTTCCTATGGCATGGAAACCAAAGTACGCATGAGCAGCAAGAACTGGCTGCTAAAGTTGCTGAATTCTTAAAGGTAGTTTCAAATGGTATTGTCTTTCATTTTAGTTTAGCTGACATTGCCCAAGTATATGCTGTACAATTTTATATGAAGCTTAAAAAACAAATTTTCCTTCATATCACAGTTTTTTAATTGGTGATTTAATTATCTTTTTTCTTGCTAAGTCAGCCTGGGATTACTATCAAGCACGCCAAGGAGGGAACGGAGAGCTCATCCTTTTGGTTTGCACTTGGGGGAAAACAGAACTTCACCAGCAAGAAGGTTTCCTCTGAGACTGTCAGGGATCCTCACTTGTTCTCCTTTTCAGTCAACAGAGGTGATTTATGTCGAACATCAACTATTAGGGTCAAAGAATCTCCAATACGGTCATATTGATTCTTAAGTCTTATATACGGCACTATTATCTGATAAGTGGACAGTGTTCTATGTTTTTACTTGTTGATAAACTTGCATATTTTAACTTTGTCTTCTTCTTTTCAATGTGTCTCTGTGGATCCTCAGGAAAATTTCAGGTGAGTATTTAGAAAAATATCCTACGTTTTTTTATCAAGATGCGTGCGTGTTTTAACATTACTTTGCACAGGTTGAAGAGATTCACAACTTTGATCAAGATGACCTCTTGACGGAGGATATGCATTTACTAGATACTCACGCTGAAGTTTTTGTCTGGGTTGGTCAATGTGTGGACCCCAAGGAAAAGCAAACTGCCTTTGAGATTGGCCAAGTAATATGCTTCATCAGTTTTGCTTCTCAGCAAGTTATCTGTTGCTTCTCCTTTTCTATCTTGGTTGCTCATTGTACAGTTTTGCGCAGAGATACATAGATCTGGCTGGTTCCCTGGAAGGCTTGTCTCCAAAAGTTCCATTATATAAAATCACAGAGGGGAATGAACCGTGCTTCTTCACCACTTATTTTTCGTGGGATGCTACTAAAGCCACTGTAAGGTTTTCTGTCCTTAAAGATATGTTTTGGGTAAGTAGCATGAGAATGGGTTTGTTTTCAATAAGGTGCTAGTTAATGTGATAGTGTTAGAATGGGGTTTGGGAGCAATAAGTTTGTTACACTGTATGCAAATGCTAATTCTGTTTTCAGCACCATTATACAGAATGAAGTAAGTTAGCGATCACATCTTATTTGTTAAAATAACGTACTAGATTAATTAATAATGAAGAAACTCTGCATTTATAGAGGAGGAACGATTTACATTTAAAATTGAGGGGAAAGCTGCCAAAACACGCGAATTGTCATAGACTTTTCCATTAACTTCCACTTCTTTTTCTCATTAAATTTAGCTTTGGTATTTTTACCTGTAATACAGGCGCAAGGAAATTCCTTCCAGAAGAAGGCAGCATTATTACTTGGTACACACCACGTTGTGGAGGTAAACACTTTAAAATGCTTACTGATCCTACATGCCTGTGTTTTCTGTTTCCTTGCTTTTGTGTCTAATAGTAGCAGATAAAACAGATGTGACAATGGAAAATCTGCTGTTTGTAATATATTATGTTACATTCCTGAGACGTTGGTGTATAACTTACCCTTCTGCTGCAGGATCAGTCTAGCGGTGGGAACCAAGGACCAAGGCAAAGGGCTGCAGCTCTAGCTGCCTTGACTTCTGCATTTAACTCTTCTACCGGGAGGACAAGCTCTCCGGTAAATAGTCTAAGCTCAGTTTTTTTATGTTTCTACTAGATTCTTTCTGATGCATATATGAAGATATCAGTATATCATACGATTATTCCTGAAGGAAAATGGCTTTGGATCTCATTTTCCATGAGGTTCCACGTCATGGATTTCTTAAATTTGTGCAAACCTTTAACTGGCCATTTGATAATTTCTCAAAGCCCCAGTCATAATAGGGGTTAAGGCGCCTATCTGGCTGGAAACTGTTTGTGCTTACAGCCTTTCACCTTATGCACATAATGTAAATCCAGTTAAGAATTGACATTGTTCTGTTTTACATATCCTTAACCTGATGACATAACGTGTAAGACTCGGGCAGCATCTCCGTAGCCTAGGTGTTCCTCAGTAAGAATAAAATTGCATAGCTATGTATTTTCGAGTTTTATCTTTGTTTGTTTAGTCGAGCCAAACTTTGTACAAAGTAGAACGCACATAAAGTTCTCTTTTTTCTATTTGTTTTTGTAATTGTTCTGTTTAGCAAATCACAGCGTGTCCCACGTCCTCGATCTGTTGACTGAGACGCTCATTTCTTTAACTGCAGAGCCGGGACAGATCAAATGGAAATCAAGGTGGTCCAAGACAAAGGGCTGAAGCTTTAGCCGCATTATCATCCGCATTCAATTCTTCACCATCATCAAAGTCACCTCCACGAAGACCAGGATTGACAAGTCAGGCGTCACAAAGAGCAGCAGCAGTGGCTGCTCTCTCGCAAGTTCTCACTGCTGAGAAGAAGAAATCACCTGATACCAGCCCTTCCGGTAAGTTGTTTATCAGTGTTGAGTTAAAGAGTAAACATTCATAACTGCGAAACCAGATAAGACACGATATCCAAGGAAACAAAAGTAAAAAAATTCAAATTTGCTATCTGCAGAAACAGAGTCTATATTCAAGCCTAGTCCTTTATCTTTGGCATATCTTGAACTGTTCCATCGCTTAAATTAACATCGTGAGCTTCTTTTTTGCTGTTTTTGGCATTGGTTTGAATATGCTTATAACACTGTATGTGTGGTTACAGCTGAAGCTAGAGATGAGAAAGCCTTCTCAGAAGTGGAGGCTTCCGAAGAATCTACTGAAGCCAAGGAAGAAGAGGAAGTTTCACCCGCAGCAGAGGCGGGTGCTGAGGAAGCAGCAGAAACAACTGGAGCAACCTTCACCTACGAACAGCTACAAGCCAAATCTGAGAAACCAGTGAAAGGAATTGACTTCAAACGCAGAGAGGTGAATACTGAATCAATTGAGCAAAATTTCTTCTTTTTTTTTTTGTAATCTCGTTTATTTGAGCATAAATTGTCGGTATCTTATCCCTCAAACCGATCTATCAGGCTTACCTGTCTGAGGAAGAGTTCAAGACTGTATTTGGGATGGAGAAAGAAGCATTCTACAAATTGCCTAGGTGGAAGCAAGATTTGCTAAAGAAGAAATTCGACTTGTTCTAAGAATTCTTCAAAAATATTCAGGTGGAAACATCACAAACATCGAGATCCTCCAATTCAGAATCAGATATACTAAGAACAAAGACACGATTCGTCATTTGTGTTACTCGTTATGTGGTGACCTCAGTGCTGCAGCTTTGAAGACGATGACCAATTCATTTTTTCTCTTTTTTAAAAACAAAAAAAAAAAACCTTGGAGTATCCTCTTATTGTTTTGGTTATTTCAGAAAAATTGCCCTCTCATGGGTGGGTTTGGGTTTTGGGTTTGATTCTTCATATTTTTATCACAGTGATGTGTTATTGCAATGAGTGATTGATCACAAACTGGTGTTCTTTTTCTTTCTTTCGTTTTCTGGGTCAGGACTCAGGACAGTTGTGTGGTGGTGGTTAGTAAATTCTTTGATTTGGATTTCACATTATTTGATTAGTATTAAAGAAGAATGTCTACTTGTAAACTCATGCCACTTCACTGTATCGATGTTTAATGCGTTTGACAATTGAGAGACACCATTTAATTTTGTTGTTCTACCTCTATGTACCATTTACAACGCAGTTATAGTTTAGTGGTTTAATTGTATTAGTACGTGACAGTTCTAAATATCTACAAGGCAAATACAGTCTTTGACAATTAAATTTAAAATGGCAACTATAAATCCCAGAATTAGTCTCTGTTTTTTATTTATAAAATCTAGTTACCTAACAAAACTAGAGAAGGCCTATTATGTTTGTTAGACTGTTGAATTTAAATGTACTTAAATTCTCTTTCAAAATCATAAACTGACCAGAAAAGAAAGGTTGTATAGAGCAACAACCACATTTATGTCTGACCTGGTCTCCACCAATTTGGTATATTTTTTCTCTTTCTTTTTTACTGTGCAACAATTCAAGAGAAAAAATAAGTTGGGAATTAGAAAGGATTACATCAGATTTGCATTATTTTCCAACGTGATAATAATGATAAAACACACGCAAGATTGCTTGTCACTTGCACAATCTACGTATATTTGTGAAAAACCAAAACAAATTAATCTTTTTTTTTGATAAAAAAACTTCTTTTAGAAAAAAATGGTCGTGACTTGCACAATCTACGTATGTTTGTAACTTTTCAGTTTTCCTAGGCGATTATTTGGACTTCTGCTTGTGTCTTGTACAAACTGCATTTAGAGTCAGTAGTTACATAAACTTAACAATTTGATCCATAAACTACTTAAGAAATTCATTAAACACCATTTATGTTTCACGAAATCGTTTTCTTTTAGAAACAATAAAACTATAAGATAATAATCGTTCTCTTATAACTTGTAAATATTGGTTTTAAAATCGTCGTGTTATATTATCCAGGCATTGATCTAAAGATTCGACATAAACAAATCTTGGAGTCGACGACGGCATTTTGAATGACAGATCGCCATATAGTCTTGCACGAACTCTCTGTCTATGCTAGAGGGTCCACACTCCTAAAGGAAAATGAAACCTGTATAACGAATGATCTATTGACACGTGTATCGGTGTATGTAAGAAAGAGTGTCGGTTCCTTTTTGTCCGGCTTACTCTTTTTATGAAGTACTTATTAAACTAACAAATACTTTTGTTTCTTAAGGATACGTCATACTTTTACAGAAGTTACTATGAAAATGAAAGAAAAACGAAAAAACAATGATTCTTTCTAAATCAACATATATTGGAAATCTTACGTTTCTTCTACTGTTTCATTTCCGCATGTATTCTATAAATTGACTAACATCATCAATGTATATAATTTATTAATTTAGTAAGAAGAATCAAGAATGTTTTCATCCTCTGGGTCATATTACCATAAAAGTATTTCTTTTAAAAACTTTTAACTTTTATTTTCGGCAAACTACTTCATAAATTCATTTGTCAGTGTTTTACTAAATTATAAAAGACATAAAGCCGCGACTGCGCGAGCTTTAAATCTCCAACCTATATTTTAAATTAAAGTTAGTTTCTCTTCTTCTTTATTTGACGTAAGTTAGTTTTTCTTCTTCTTTAAAACAAAAATTAAAATAAAATGAAAACCTAAGGTCGGAAGCACCACAAACGCATGGCTGGCTTGCAATATAAGATCATAAGAAAACTCCAATATCAGATAAAAGGATTTTTTTTTTTTTGGTTAAAAAAATTCAGATAAAAGGATTTTTCAATACAAATATAATGTATTTTTACTTGATTCCTGAATTGTATACTTACGATTAAAACGAACAAATATTTAAAGTCGTTGAGATTGTAATTTGTAACAAAGATAAAAGCAAAGCAAAGCACGCTTGTTTGGGTAAATGGGAATTCTTGGCTTCTAAATGAAGCCAACTGTGTGTATAGAGTTAACTTGATACTCCTTGAGATAAACCCCACCTTTTATTTTAATATTTTCTCCTTTGTTTTTCACAACCTCACGCTTTTAATGTGTGTGGACATACAAAGATACTGACTTCATCTATATCCAAAACAATTATTGATATACATTTTGATAATTTTATATCTAATCTATAAATGTGTGACTCAACGATATAAACTTATTAGTATTATTTGAATATCACCAAATTTTATCAATATTATTAGTGTGAAAAAATGTTTAACATTCAATGGAGTTTTGCACCATAACAAAAATGAATATACTAGTTCAATAATTCAACTAAATGATTTATTTTTATTAAACTTAATCAATTGGACCAAGTTTTGACCATTGCAATAAATAAGTATATAACTAATATATTAAACAAAACAAAAAAGATGATAGTATATATATAACAAGTTACTGCAATGAGTGGAGATATAAAGTTTCAACCGAATCAAGAACTAGGATGATGAGCTTTTTTTTGTGTTGTTTTTATGTCACCCTTTGAGGCCTTGATGAGAATCCGATTCCAACGATGAATCTCGTGATGGTATTATTGTTTTGTTAAAATAATAGTTTCAATAATTGAAGAAGGACGTTTTCAAAAAGTTTTAGTGTTAGACAAAAATAAAAGTGGGACAAATTGACTTTAACCAGCTCAAAAGCCCAAATAAACACATGCGACGTGTGTCTTTATAACAAGGAAAAAAATATTAATATAATAATGAAAATTTCTAATTATGAAACATGTGATATCATCATAACTCATAAGTGTCTTGTTAAGGCCTCCTTTCCTAGACTGATTAATTAGCCGAATCATAGGTTATCGTGGTCTATCATTTGAACTTTTGTTTTTATTTATTTTCAGTATTATGCAGTCTCTCCCGTTGCTAATTATGGCCAGAGAAACAAAATTAGTGCACTTAAAATACTAATAACAAAGAAAGTTTAGGAAATGCTTTCAAACGTTAAATAGTATAACTGTATAAGCATCGGTTCTACTTATAATTCTCTGTTCTAACATTTTTCAACTTTTTTTAAAACAGTTGTTCAACTTTTTTTATTTTAAATATGGTACTTCTGAAAAACAGAATATAAAGAATAGTAGTGAAAGAAATTTCCATAAAAGAAAAAATATACAGCGTATTTCAAAACCCTATATTTTGAATGTACATATTTTTTAGAAGAAAAAAAACCCCTGAAAAAATAGTTTGAAGTTTCTAACAAGATAAATTATAGGAGGCTAAGCGTAATCTTTATTAATGAGAGATGGATACAAGAAAAT
Organism: Kernera saxatilis; assembly: GCA_900406395.1. NCBI lineage: Eukaryota > Viridiplantae > Streptophyta > Magnoliopsida > Brassicales > Brassicaceae > Kernera > Kernera saxatilis. The sequence continues at coordinate 11,773 of OVAY01000047.1, forward strand.
CGCTCACAAAGATATGGACATATCCTAATAAAAATAACAGAAAGATGGTCCATTAGCATTACCGACATTTGTAATATTAAAATGCAACATAGTCTTATTTTTATATGATTATCATTATCTCAAGAAAGGCCAAATCAATAATGAATGTAGAACGTGGACATAAATAAACATCCGAAAAAATAAAATCTAAGAACACAACAAATGTCAAATGTGTACAAAAATCTATTTAAAAAAAAAAACGAAAATTTTCCCTATTTTGTATTTTTTCCTCTTTTTTGTTTGGATATGCAAATTTAATAATGCTAACAGTAACTATAGACAGAAGGATCAAACTCAGAGGAACAAATACGTTTCATGATAATCGCCATAATGTCAGGATGATTACTATTACCGCGTTGTATTATATCATGTTTCTTTATCGACGAAGCCGCCGAGTTTCTCGTCCTCAACTCAGCGAGCGAACTCGCTTCCGGAATCACCACCGACTCACTCGGCGTGATCACTTCGAAGTTCTTCGTCATATGAACATTCCCAACGAGTTGACTCAGCACGACCGATTCCGACACCGAGTTCTTTTTCTTGTGCTGCTGCATCGTCGCCCTCACGATCTCAGTGTGCATTGCGCTCGCTAATCTCCTGATTCCTTTGGCTCCACCGATCAGAACCGCAGGGTTAATCTCGGAGGTTTTCTTGCTGCTGTGCTTAGAGGAGAAGAAGAGGACCGAGTCGGGGCTCCGATTACGAATCCGGCTTAACGGGTCTCCGAGGACCAAGGAGGTCTTCGCGTCAACGAGCATTACGTGCTTGAAATTGCGCCTGACTCGGCCGAGCAGCATTGGGTAACACGCCCATCTCCTCAAGCTTATCGGGACGTGATCCATGAACCCAGATAGCGAGTTTTCCGGGTCCAACTCGGTCACGTCGAAACCCACGACCGACCCGTGAGTCAACTCGGCTGACTCGGTCTCGTTCAGTTTCGAATCGTTGTAGTTAGCTCGATGGGTCTTCTTCCCCCAAATAGGCTCAGATGTCTCCTTCTTAGATTGCTTCTTCATGAAGCGGGACAGATTGAATCCCCAAACCGAGTCGATTTGATTCGACGAATTCGAATTTCGGTGAACATCGACTAGTTTCGAGAAGGAGCCGTTCTCTTCCTCGATCAATTCGGCGAATCTCGTAGCGGACGAAGGGGAACTGAAGAGTAAAACGACGTCGGATCGGGAAGTGACTCCGGAGCGGTGGAGCAGCCGCATAAAGAGGCGGAGATCTTCCTCCGTGGTATCGGAAGCGATATGAGCAACAACCAAATCGTGCATGCTCTTGGTACCTCTCAGGAACAGAGTACCCATTCCCTGGAGAGCGAAGCGCGGAGAAGGACGAGTAACGACATCGCGATTGAGGAGAAACCGACGGTGGGAGCGGGAAGAAACGGCGGGAAAACCAGAGGAAGGTTCGAAGGTGGAGAGAGTGAAGAGGAAGAGGGTGAGGAAGAGGAGGAGGATGCAGATGGAGATTGTGGATTGGGCTTTGGAGAGGAGAAGACGGGAAGATCTGGAGCGGAAGAGAGTAGATGTTACCGGAGAAGAAGAAGAAGGAGAGTCGTTGTTGCTGTCGAGGGCGATGGATGATGGGTTTCTGGAGGAGTAGTGGTCAGGGAAGAAGACGAAGAGCAAACCCATTCCTCTTCCGCTATTACTGTTCTTCGTCTCTTTCGCTGATATCAAACCCATTCTCTCTCTCTCTCTCTCTCTCTCCGAGTTCCTCTGGTTAGTGGTGACGAGAGGCTGAGACTGAGAGCATTCGCTTTTTTTTTGGCTTTCTTCTCGAATTTTGCCTTTTTTGTTTTTTGGCATCAAAATTATTTATTTTGTTTGATTTCTAAATCTTTTGACAACAAAGAAAAGGATGGCCGAGTCGGGTCGGGTCATCCCGGGTCAGATACTTTTTTGCGAACACACACAAAAATGTGGGTAGATTAGACTAATCAGGAGTACGAAATAGTAGTAATAAACATTTCATCACTATATACATAATTTCAAGCTCCTATGAAAAATAAAGTAAACAGTAATTAATTGTCTATATAGTATGTTGCCTTAATTAGTTATGAGTACGATCAGATGTTTATTCACCCCAGAATGGGCTTCCTAATAAATAAATCAGGAGTATGTGGTATTTGGTAATTTAAACCAAAGTGTTTAAAACGTTATAAAAGGGTGTGCCTAATTTTCTTAAAAAACAAAGTTTGACCGTTGGAATTGGAACATTGAAAAGTTAGGCAATGCCGCATTTGTAAATAATTAGTTATAGTTTGACCGGTTACTTTTTTTACATTACGATTTTTGAAGCGATTTTACATGGAGCTTTGAAGCCATTTTTGTAGTATCAAACACAGGATTTGTCATTTATGGAATGTCGTTTTCCAACGTGATTTTCCTGATTTCCGGATACTAATCGTTTTCATCGAGTTTTACCACCTAAGCACTTGTACTAGCTATCTTGTGTTACGCTTAGACAATTATGATGCATTTAGTAACGGAGGCCAAAATACTTATTTGAATGCAAATGATTGGTTAATTAATAATGAAATGGGTCGAATTCTAAGCAACATCCTTTAATTGTTAAATGGTGAGTGATTTCTGGAGCTGAATACTTATGAAAATTTTAAAATGCTATACTGGTATAACTTTATTTTCTCGTGTGAATGCAACGCATAAATTGATCGTAGAAAATCGGGATTCGGACGTTTCTAAAATTTTGTTCAAGTAGCTAAAAAAACAAACAAGGCCAATCAAATCTAAATTAGTTATTAGTTGTTGTTAAAAGTGAGAGTTTCGGCATATAATCATCCTTTTAATAGTCAAAAATGGCAAAAATGAAGAAAGAAAAAAATGTGAGATACATACGTGTCGATTATGAAGGTAGTTAGTAGTCTAGGCTAGGGCCACTTCATTAAATCTGCCCCCTTGGTTACAGCGAGGAACCGTGATCGGACGGTGGAGACACGAGGAAAGGTCGTATTGAATAAAGTGGGACCCATAAAAATGGTGAATTTGACTTTTGTTTGGGAACAAGTGTGTGTGAGTGTGTGACGGTGGATCTCTATTTTCTCATTGGAACCTTCTGATGAAGCTCCTGCACACGTGGCATCTCTTCTTCTGCAGATTTCCCGTTTTAGGTCGGGACTTGTTGCTTCGTTTTCACACGTGTCATCACCATTTCGTTTTCTGAAAATGTTTAAATAATTATGGATTTAATCGATGATTACGAAACGACTTTACCAGTTAAACAATTTAATTGTCCATTAAAATATTGGTGAGCACGGCTTGTACTTACTGACGACTTTACTTTTTGCCGCTTGTCAAACCCTCTGGTGATTTTTTATTTTATTTTTGTCTCTAATAGAGAAATTTCAAAAATTTAATTGATTGCATGGGTCAGAGCAGCCTGTCCAGCCTATTTCTACAACCATCAAGCCGTCGGCGACCCCTTGATTTGTCGGTGGCCTTAAATGCCGGACACATTTGAACCATAATCCTCTATTTTAAAAGCCCAAAACCTATTAAAGAAAACACATTTGGGCCCATTATATAAACGGCCCATAAATACTGGGCCGAGCTTTGATTTTCGTTGCTATATGCTACAGATGGATAAGGCCGGAAATTACAATCCATTTCGTTGCTAGACCAAAGACGGTTTTCACCACAGATGCTACAGCTATGGTAAAAGGAAAGTCTTGCAAAATGTATATTCCCGCACATAATATTTGGTATCGGAGTGTGCAAAATTTAGAGTTTTTGCTAGAAGATTGTGTTTTTTCATGCAGCTGTCTAATTTGGAGTTTCATTCAGGACATGATAGTGGTATTGATTACGAAGAAGAAACACAACGGATTTAACAATCTGTTAGTGATTAAGGAGGGGTTATTGGGAGATGGATTTTTTAAGATTTTTGAAATTTTGAAATTCTATTGTTATTGGTTAGTGGAGTCTTACAATCTTCGTAAATCCATCGTTATTAGTTTAAGGACTTTTAAATTCTATCGTTATTGGTTTAAAAACTTTTAAATTCTATACAAATCTCATGTTATTGGTTAGTGGATTCTTATAATCTTAAAATTTCAGATTCTATAATTCTTTTAAAATCTGAGTTATTAGGAGATGGATTCAATACATTTTACTCATAGAACACAACTTTCAAAATTTTCATGAATAACCATGAGATTCTTAAAATTTATGTTACAAAAAAACTAAAAAACACAAAAACACAAAAAATCATACAACTTTCTTTGGATATTATATAAATCATGTCACAACCCAAATTTTGTGAAACAAAAAAATATGGATAAAACAAATATATTATTAAAAAAAAAAAAAAAACTGTAAATTTCATTTAAAATTATCATTTCAAATCTCAAACAAACTCATAGAAACCCAATCATTATAAAAAAAAATTAAAATATTCAAAGGACATAAATATATTACCTTATAAAGAAAAGTTTAGAAGGAAAAAAATAATTAATACAAATTCATCACAATCAATGATAATCCATAACAATCCATAAAAATATTTGATAAGAATCTATGAATATTTTAAAATCTACTCAAATTTTTAAAATATCACAACTTTTAAAATCCACAAACTCTACACAAATCCATCTACCAATAACTCCCCCTAAGATTTTCGAAAGAAAAACATCATGTAACTTCACTTATGTCTTTTTATTGTCTTCTTTATATGTTGGTTAATGTAATTGATTGTACTACGATAACACTATATAATGATTTTGTATTTCTAATTTGAAATTTAAAGTGAGTTTGCTGGAAAACAAAAACTGGTGAGATGGTTTCGCTTATTGTCAACAAAGCATATTCACATTAGCCCGTATCACGATTTTTAGGCAGCTCCGATTAGTTAGTGATCACATTTTGTGCTGAGCTGAGTTATCGAGTAACCCTGTTTACGAGCATTTACTCTTAAACTTATGAATCCAAGAATACTTTAATCATTCTCCTGTTGTGGAATTAAGTGTTTTGTCCAAGTGGAATCACGAAAACTATGACGAGTTAAGTGATTAGTGAAGCAAAAATTTAATGCTCAATTTGAATTGTTTGTTCTGTTGATTAATTTTCATCTTCGATTCGATTCGAGATGTTGATGTGTTCTGTTTCTTGACTTTACTGCAATTTGTTTAATAAATTGTTATTAGAAAAATGTAAATTCACCACAAGTAGTCAAGTGTGGCGTGCTGTGTTGGGAACTTTATAATAAGAAAAACTAATGTTATTGATTAATCAATCCTTCTTGATTTAAGGAAAAATGTTCACCTAAACATAAAAGCAAAAGAAGAGCCAGAAAACAAGGAGAATACACAAATGAACCCTAAATACCAGAATTAGAAGAATGATTTCTTCCATCAATCAGAAGCCACTTGGCTCCCAGAGTTATCGCAGAGCAATTCCACCTTCGGTTTCTTTCTCTTTGTACTATACCCCGACGACCACAACCTAAGAAAGACAAAACCACAAGTTTTTTGAAATTCTCAGAGACCTCGAACAGATAAAGCTTGTAACAGAAGGTAGGGCCTTTGTTTGCAGTTTACCCCAACTGCAAGGAAGTGTCGGAATGGTGCTCATCGTTGTCATTCTCATCATCGTCTGATGAAGAGCTCTCAGGCTCGGCTTGTGGGCTAGAAAATTGAGGCCTTTCGCTTAACCCTTTTGCTCCTGATGAACCTCTCCCCGACATCTCTATCTGAGGGTAAAATAGATTTGGACTCGGTATATATATATATGTGGTGAAGAGCAGACCGAGCTAGTGTAAGGTTTTGATAAATCTTTACCTGTTTACGCAAGAGTTGGTTTTCTTCCAGTGCTCTTTTCTCCTAATAGTTATAAGCAAACAAAAAAAAGGGATCTTGAGATAATTTTACACTGTATAAGACAATGGTTGTGATCTTTGAGTAGCTTTGTTCTTACCTGTAACCGGGATCTTTCTACCTGGTTGAGCAGGATTTGTGTCTGAATCAAAACAAAACTTTTTAAATCAGGAATGAATCAAAAATCGCTTCTAGTTTTTTCGATCTTTGAATAAATTAGTTACCTTCTGATCCTTGACACTATGCAAGCTATCATTCAACTGGTTTTCAAGAGAAATAAGGTCCGAGAAACTCATACCGTCAAGCTCCTTACCCTTCAGTCTCCTGGTCAGGAACAAATAGAAAAAACCGATGAACCAACATGGAATACCGGAGCTTTAAACAAGAACTAACACGATTTTTCCCCAGGGAGAGACATACTCAATTGCAAGCTGTAATCTCGCAAGTTCGCTCTTCATAGTATCATCATTTCTCAACTGCAACGACGGAAACCATGTAAGAACAAGAAAAAGGGAAACATAAGTTCGTGGTAGAGAATCTCTGCTTATAGATATACCACAGCTCCATTTTCTTGTGATGAACAAAGAAGAAGTTGTTGTTCTCTGTGTTTATGTTCAGTCGTCGCAGAACTGTATCCATATCTGGAAAGAATTTGCTCCATACTTCACAAATTGGAAAAGCTTTCCGTTAGCAAAATCCGTTAATTGCTTAACACCAAAAAGTCATGAAAAAAAAAAGCCTTCAAAAATTTCTTCTGCATTCTCAGGTTCTTCACAAAGATGAGATAAACACACCGCTTTCAAAACAAATCAACTCCTCCATGGTCTAATAATATTTCAGATTTCTTAAGTTGAGATTCTAACAACTGAAACACATAACCGCATCTACCAAATTTTGATCCCAAAGAAGTACCAAATTGCAGTTTCTTCCACAGTTAGGGTTTATATAACTCACAACTATCCGATTGCAAATCCCAAATCACAGAGACACAATCCAGATTCTCCAAAGATGAGTCCTTAAACCAAAACCCACAACAAATATTTCACCATCAACCCTAAGATTTAGCCAGATTAACAAAGGAAAAATCATATCGAGAATAAACACTTTGCTCTGTTTTCATCGATTTAGACACAGAAACCCACAAAGCAAAATGCCTTTTTTTGCGCAAAATTAACCGAAACAAAAAATCAAGAGATTTCTTTACCAGCCGCTGGAGAAATCGTAAATCTTGCCGGTGCTGGAGAAGATGATAAGAGCAACCTCCGCATCGCAGAGAATCGAAAGCTCTTTCGCCTTCTTCATCAACCCGTTTCGTCTTTTGGAGAAAGTGACTTGACGACTGTTCACATTCTCAATCTTCTTAATCTCAATCCTTCCTCTCCCCATAATCTTTTCTCTGAACAATCTGGGCTCTGTAAATCGAAGAACAGGGTGCGAGAGATAGAGAGAGATATACAGAGGAAGTAGAAGGCTTTTCTGAATATATAGAGAAATTATTGTATATATAGCAGAGTGGGTTTTCTTTAGAAATTGAAGAATAAGAGAATTGGGAAAGGGGCTAAGGAAGGAAAAGCAGACCAAAATTAGGGTATTGCATAAAAAGATAGAGTTACTATAAGTAGCAATTTTCCATATTTGGTGGCTTTGCTAATTTGCTTGCTTGGTGTGAGTGGCTGTTTTCTTCTTTTGGAACTTCTTCCCTTTTATAACGCCTTGTTTGCTTTCTCTTCTCTTCTCCTCTCCAATTCTAATCGTCTTTTTTTTTTGTTTCTTTCTTCTCTTTTTATATATATCATATCTAGGGTTTTCTTTTCTTTTTTTGCTTGCTTTTTCGGTCTTGCTTTTATGACGGTTCTAAAACTCAATCTACCCAAAAAAAAATTAGAATTTTATTGTAATTTCTATTTTTTAAAAAAATTTGACTTTGTTTAATGATATAATTAAAACAAAAATTAGAGACGTGTATTGAAAAATATTTGATCTATTGAAAAATACTTAATTTTTTTTTTTTGGAACATGAATAACTCATATTCAACACTCGTATCTCGTATAATTAAAAGATATATGAAAATAACTACTACGTTTTTTTCTTGTACTTATTTTTGGTCTGATTTTTTTTCTTGTACTTAATATATCGAGTTTTTGAGATCTAATAGGAAAGCCAAACGTGGCCTTACTTGAAGAGGAATATGATAAGAAAAGCAAAAGCTGTGGCTTTAACGTTTCTATAGATAGTAAATTCTCACAAGGAGGATTACTTACTTTTTCCCCCCAACCGAATTTGTTATATTTATAGGAAAGAAAAATTTCCCTTTTTAAGAAGACTTTCTATTGTAACCGAAGTTATATATAGAGGACGTAAATTGTATTTTGGAATCATCCAAACATTAGGAAAGTATTAATATTGGCAAATAATATAAAATCGCTAAATTGCTGGTTGAGATTTTTGTAACAAATAATTTGATGTAAATATATTTTAACAAATTTGGAAGTATTTTAGTAAATACTAATACAGCTCAACACTTTTGCTTTTGCAGCGTAAATGACATTTCAAGATACTATTATGTGTTTCAAAATGTACTTTTAATCCATTTAATACTGCTCTCTTTTTTTGGGTCATTATCCTCCCTTTTCCAGATTTGAGATTTTAGTTAGGCTCAAATTACAAACTACTTAAACCGGTCTAATTTGTGCCAAAAAAACAAAAAGAAGCAAAAAAAAAAGAACTTTGTTTTTTTCATACACCCAAACAAACCATAATCGAGACGAAATAACCCGATTAACACATCGTTTTTATGCAAGATATATTTTGTTTAACTATGGAACCCAAATCCGGTTATTGATATGGTAAACAGGTTTTCATAGGATACAAACCAATTTGATTTTTATTTTATTTTTTATTTGGTTAAAATATACCTTAATGTAAAATCCTATTCGTTTTTCTCTTTTAGATTTCGTGTATATTTAAGACAAAAAAAAAGATTTCGTGTAGATTTAGTTTAGGTTTTTCGATATCTAAAAACCATTTTTAAAAAAAGTTATTGCAGTCAAATTAGAATTAATTTCTTTGTTGGGATCCGATTGGTGTATCCGGACTAAACATTCTTGACCAAAATCATATCAAAATCAACATAATGACATTTAGATCTCACTAGGTTTCGATTTATCATAAAGCAAAAAATCCAAACAACGTAACAAGGTAAACCGAAACTGAATTAAACATCATGGTTCTAATAGTATAAGCCACAAATAAGAAAAGTTAAAAGCAAATAATGTATTTTGTTTATAAAAAAAAAGCAAATAATGTATTCCTAAATGATCAATATTATGTTTTTTTGGGGGGTAGATTATAAGTATATAACACTAGCCGCTATGCGTTAGTAAAAAACAAAAATTGCAACATTTTACGATCTTCAGTTGTTGCCTACCAAAAATAACATCTCGTATGCATTAAAGTTTAAACATAGGAAAGAATTAACGCGTTGAGTATTTCTTTAGGAATCCATAACCACCATCACCATCCAATACGAAAATACCGTGACTTCTTAAGTTTGTTTTTTTCTACGAAAGCGGAAAAACTAGTTTGTGGGAAATTCCATATATCTTTTGTTTCATAAGCTAAATGAAATAAATAAATAAAAAACAGATATTACAGGAAACTGCTTTGGGATATTAGATTAATTATTATTATTATTATTATATATATAGAGCTAGTTAATCATAATTATATTTTAATTAGTTAGAGATAACAATACATTAAGTAGTTTTTAAAACTAAAATATTTGTTTCCATGCTCCAATAAGAAAAAAAAAAACAAATTTTAAAATTAAAATAATTTTTAATATGTTTATATATTTACATTTTAATAAAATAAAAAAACTACTAATACCGCCTCATAGTGATAATATAACAAAATTGAGGATATAAACATCAATTTTTGTGTTTTGTATTGCCAATTCTGTATAGTTACACATCAATCACAAATTGTATTTCCATGTGTCTAACTTAAAAAAATGTCAGTTTTTTCTAATTTACCAGACACTTTTAGGAACCTGAAAGAAAAAAAAAGAGAAGCAATCATTCGTCGTAGTTACATCCAATTTATTTTCATTTTACTTTCTTTTCTGTATCGGACTAGCTTAAATCAAATATATTTCGGAAAAAAATAATAAAATGCATGATAATCACAAAAAGTTACAGAAAACTAAAAATAGAATATTTTCTTATAGAGAATAGAAACAAAAAAATATTGCTGTATTTCGCAAAACTCGGTGATTTAAAGTGTCCACACGGTCAACAAACAAACAAAAAAAGAAGTAAAAAGATGAAAGGAGAAATCATGGCAGAGAGACGGGCTCTGGGCCTCAGAAGAAATAATATTTAGACCTTTTAGGCCCATTTTGATGTGGTATGAACTCTGTGATTGTGTGATACTAAAACCCAGTTTACTTGGTATTCTCCTCCGGTTAGTGATTTCTATACAGAAACAGAGCTCACACAATTCTCTATTTATGCATTCTCTCTACAAAATGTTTACATCTCCAAAACGATTTTATACAAGCTCAAACCTGGTTTTATTGGTAACATCCTGTTTGTGACTGCTATACACCGGTCCAGTTCGCTTAATCGAGAAATCGTAAGCACGAGACAATGGTTTCCTGAATCTTTTCAACTCGAGCTTCACGTCCTGGCTCTCGAGATAGATCTTCTTAGTGTAATCCCATCCTTTTCGAGTAAAACTCTTCGGATCTCGGATTATCGGATCATCTTTGCCGTATTCATCATATAAAGAGCTCTCTTTTGGTTTAATCTTGTAACCAATGTACTTCAGTCTCATCTTCTTGGCTGGTTCTCCGTAGTAAGTCTCAGCCGCCCACTCGGTTCCTATCGGTATAACCTGTATAAACACGGTTTCCGGTTTCAAGAAAAGGAGATGTGTCATCGCAGCTCCATGAACACCGATCATCACATCGCTAGAGTTCAATGATCTGTAGATTTTGGCCAGCTCCGTTGTTTTATCCGGTCTAAGAACCTCCACGGCGAATCCAATTTCCTCAGCTAATTCCACCAAAAGATTCTCATTCAGTATCTCCCTCGATCCATTTCTGGACAGGATCATCAACTTCGGTTTCTTAAAAACGTCTTCTTGAACCCTTTCACCGGTCTTGTTCGCTGCCTCGAGCTTTTCGTCTTGGATCAATCCACGGATACGCGGCCAATAAGCACGATCCAGCACATTTCTGAAGTCAAGAATCGTTTTGTTCCCAAGCATTAACGATGAATCAACAGTTAACTCGTCGTGAATCTTCAATCCCACAATGGCTTCCTTGAAACAATGCGTTCTCTTGTCGCCATTGAAGTCCACAGGAGGATAATCGGATAGCTGAGAAACGATATCTCCGTATTTCATAACCCACCAACTATGATACTCAACGATCACAAACACAACCTTCTTGTTGAAATGCTGTGAAGTGATGAACAAAGGGATGATTCCGTCGTTGAATTCGTGGTAAACGTTTCCGGTATAACCACCCGTGGAGAAAAACACTGCAGGAACATTGTAGAACACATCACAGATGTTATTATGTTCATCATCAGAGACTGAAGAATTCGCATCTTTGTAAACAAGATTGAGTTCTTGAACTGTTTGCATCACACTTGTTTCCCATTTTCTCGTGTAAGGTTTGATATTTTCAGGGATTTTGGACTTGTTTTTGAGGGAAGTGAAGAGGAAGACTGATGAAGAAGCAGAGTGTGTTCTAACATCTCCTTTAATGATACAAATGTCGGATCTAAAACCGGTTCTGTCACAACAAATTGTACCTGACATTGAGATGAATCATCACGGAGGTTGTTAAATTAAAAACAGTTTTTATATGAAGGCAACACAAACAATTCAGGTAGCGACAAAAAAATGCTCTGAAAAATCAGATTCGAGTGTAATTAGAAAAAATGTAAAGAGATTGGAAAAGATAAATACCATTTGAGATTCCTGAACATAGAGGTGCGATGAAGGGTTCATAAGGACCAAATCCTTCACTTTCTCTGCTAAAAACATCTGCACAAGAAAGAAGCGTTATACAAATCAGAGAGGAAGCGGAAACTCACAATCGAAATTATGAAAATCTAGAAAAGCTATGAAAGAAATGACCAAAAAGGTGACTGATACCTAGGAGAGAGAAAGAGGAGAAGCTGAAGATGTAACAGAAACAGAGGAAAGAGAGAAAGATTATCAATAGAATCTTCTGTTCGGCATTCTTTAAGTAGCCGCCGCCGGCGACGGAGACGGCGATTGCGGTGGCACCGGAACCACCTTCTTCAACTGCAACTCTAAGCTTGTCCCCTTTTTTGATTAATCTCTGGTATTGCACCATTTCTGGGAAGAAAACACGAAAAAGGGCGAAAAACTCTAAAATCAAAGTTTCGATTTTTACGATCCTTCTGATCGACTCTTGGTATTCTGACTAAGAATCAGGCAAACCCAGAAGAACGTCCATCGGAAAAATAAAAAAAAATAAAATTCACTTTTTCTCAAAAGGAGAGAGAGAGGTGTGTCTCTCTGATGAGGATTAAAGACGGTTTTTTTAATGGGTTTTGCTGCCTTCTCTTACACCAAGAGAGAATCAGAGAAGATGGGACTTTTGAGAGAAGATGTTTCAGTTTGAAGGTTGTTTTGGACGAATTTCTTTACAGTTTTAATTTTTTTTAATGTCTGGTCTTGGTCGAGTTTTTGTTCGTCAGCAGATGGAATCAAGGAGAGACGTGTCAAAGAAGAAGAAAGGTTTTTACTTCGTCTTTGGGGCTTTACTTTAAAGTTTAAACTTTGAATTTCAACATTTCAGGTAATCGATTAGCTCTCTTAATTATTACTCCCTCCTCTCATTACATATTTTAGAAGTTTCTTGTTTTATTTCTACATAAATATTAATTTTATTAAATGTTTTGTAATTATTTGTTTGTATTTTTTCTACCTTTTTCTTATTGGTTGATTCATTTTTAATTAAATTAAATACATGTATTTAATGTAAAAAATATAAAAAGTCGGAATTTATGTATTTTGTTTGTTAACTTTGTACTTTAAGTAATCGTTAATACTACAAGATTTGTATATTGATGCAGCTCAGTAGTACATTCTAATGATAATACATAAAATAAAGTGTTATATATGTAGATGCAGATTTTGCAGTTATAGTATTTTTGTCCCTACTAATACTAGTTTTTCTGTATTTGGTATTCTTTGAGATAAAATAGAAGTTAATAGAAGTAAACCGGATATTAAGGATAAATTAAATTGAAGTGATGAAAACATTCGTGATTTACGCAAAGGAATAAATGGATGGGAATGTTCAGCTGGTGGGCCATCACCATCGCCTAATTAAGGGAATATTTACTACTATTGAGGATGTGTCACCATTTACTGTGAATAATTAATACGAATACATGGACTCGAATGGAATCAATGGTCACAATAAAATTTTCGAATGTAGTTGTTTCTTTTATGTTATGTATATAACTATTAAAACAAAAAAAAATGGGATATCCTCATGGCATAATAAACATGTTTTTTTTTTTGGTTTAATAATAAACATGTTTTTATTACAAACTATTAGAAAAATACGTACATTCAGTTTAGAGCGCACCAATCCGCGATGACTGCCAAAGTGAAAAGGATGATAACGTTTCTTGATCTTGACCCTTTTTAAAAGTTTTACACATTTTAAATTTATTTCAACTTAACCATACAAAAATTTAATATTTATAAATACAACAAAATTGATAATTTGCAAATATATGTACAGTGTACAGTGTAATTTCTTATACAAGGAGAAATTCAGCATTATAATTTACTACATATCATATTCGAATTCCGATTATGAAACAATTCTCTCTAATTAGTTTTTTTTGAGAAAAATCTCTCTAATTAGTTGAATCAACAAGATTTGATTATAATTTTCCAAAATACGTTTTATCAACAATTTTAACCTAGAGTTTACTATTAAGTTAGAGCACTTTTCTTGGGGGGAGAATGCACTAGATTGCATGTGATGTGTTTCTTCTGATTTAGATATGCTCTCATTTGCATTTATTTTAAATGTTAGATATGCATGTGACCTGATAAATTCAAAAATGGTTAGGAAATGGTAAATTGCGCAGAAATAAAAACTATTTCGTGATATTTATTGTGTCTATTCCCAAAATATAAATTATATCGTTACAGAAGATATGCATAAGAAGACCAAATCGCTCAATATAAGATTCACAGCTTTTCAAGAAAAACTAGCTAGAACCAAACGCATCACAAAGCCAGATGCTCTTTTTCTTTTTCTTCAACAAGCAATATATTCTGTATGTAATGAACACGTTAATTTTTATAAAAAGTAAAACATTATATAGTTCAAATGAAAAGGAGTGCAAATATGATTCAATCTTTATAAAAAGTAGCATTGTATCTGTATGTAATGAACACGTGAAAATTGAACTGAACTAACCACCAATATATAGTTCTTTTTTTTGTTTTGTTTTGAGGACTTAAATTGCATAGTGATAAAATCTAAGATTCGTTAAAAGTCAAGACATCACCCAAATTTCAAAACATTGAATACTAGATAAATACTTCAAAGTTGGGACTAACACTCTTGATCTATTTTCTTTTTGGATTGAATTAAAGGAGAAAGGAGGAAAAAAGAGATGGACCAGTACTTATGATTGAAGTATCTTAGGAATCGAGGTTAGGTTGAGCCACGAGGCCCACGACTACTGAAGAAGGACGTTGTCACGTGAGACGCTGAGAGTGATTCAGGCATACGGCCAAAAAAACGGCACTGGTTTTGGTGACGTGGCCCTGAAACGGCACGAAGTTCCCTCATCCAGTAACTCTTTCCACCATTTTATCTTCATGATTTAATATCGGGAGAAGATTGTGAACCGTCCAATCAAATATTAGTGGGTCCCACTCCATAGCTACGTTCAAGATTGTAAACGTTTACGTGCACCATAACACAGCTGAATTCTTACCCCTTCTCCTTTTTTTGTTTGTATATAAAATGGGAAGCAAGCAACAGTTAATTCTGTTAACTCCCTCCACTTTTCCCTTTTTCGAAATCTCACTCGACTCCATTGAAAGAAGACGAAGAAGAAGAAAAGCAATCAGTGGAATCGCAAATTTAGGGTTTCGACGATGTTGGGATCGGATGAGTATTGCAGGGGCTGTAAGCGAAAGGCTGCTGTTGTGATTGATCACGCGGCGAAGAAGACAAGCTGCTCCGAGTGTGGTTTTGATTTAGCGGAGAACGATACCGTTCGTCACGGTGGTCTGACTATCCCACTTCTAAGCAATATTGGCCTCTCCATTAACACCACCGACCCAAATACTGCTTCCTCCGATGATTCCTTGTCCCTTACTCTTGGAAATTCGCAGAACCGTGGCTCAGATCCACTCTCCGTCGCCACCACCCAGCCGAATAGTGGTTCTCTCTATAATTTCTTGCCCTCCGATCTTGGAAATTCGCAGAACCGTGGCTCAGATTCTGTCTCCTTCGCCACCACCCAGCCGAGTAGTGGTTCTCTCTATGATTTCTTTTCCTGTGATCTTGGAAATTCGCAGAGCCGTGGCTCCGATCTCCTCTCTATCGCCACCACCGAGACGAAGAATATCTCTTCTGATGATCTCTTGCCCTCTGATCTTGGAAACTCGCAGAACCGTGGCTCCGATCCTGTCTTAGTCGACACCACTGAGCCGAGTAATGCTTCGTCCGATGATTTCTTGTCATCTGATACTGGAAATTTAAAGAAACCTGGCTTCGATCCCCTCTCCATCTCCACCACTAAGTCGAAGAAAGCTTCGTCCGATGATGACATCGTCTCCATCGCATCTATGTCCGAGAGGTAGAGTTTTTGTTTTCTTTGTTTTACAGACATGTTAAAATGTGCAGAGTTGAATATCGTTTCATCCATTTTTACAGGTTGAGTCTTGACGAGACAGTTCAGGTAAATTTTTTGTTCGTCTATAAACAAATCTGGAGGAATAGTTAGTATACAAGTAAGTTTGAATTGGTGTGTTTTGATCTGTAGAATCGAGCTAATGAGATCTTTGAGAAGTTGAAGGGTCAAACCACGGGAGTGAAACAAAATGCCCGTGTTGCTGCTTGTATCTACATTGCCTGTCGACAAAATGATATGGCATTGACTATTGACGGTATTTAGTTGAAACTTGGAAGATTATTGTTTCTGCTTGATGTAGCTTTTGCCATTGTAGTTAATCAGCTTCTTCGAAACCCTTTTTATATAGAAATATCTTCTGTTGCCAATGGAGCCACAAGGTCAAAAATTACCAACCGTATTAAGTCCATAGCTCGCCAACTTGAACTTCCGTGTGATCCCTTGATCCATATCCGAGCTACTGAGTTTACAGTGAGTTTGTGCCTTAAGCTTTTGCTGTATTGACCTCGCTGTTAATAGCTCTCCGTTACTGACATTATTTTCATCTGCAGAAACGGTTTTGCGCTACCCTTGAAATGGATAGCCAACTAGCTAAAGCTGCTGAAGAAGCTGCGGAAAGTTTTACTAAATATGATAATGGGTACCTTCATTACTTGGGCAGTTTCTGGAATTGTGTTGATCAGTAAGTTGATATATATATGATGCAGCAAACTTAAGAACCTTATTTCTACTTATTGCAGTAAGCCTCCGTTATCAGTGGCAGCAGTAGTGATATATGTCATTGCTCGACTTTCTTATGAGAAGAAGCTGCTCAAAGGTTGCATTTAAATCTCCATCTAAATAGCTAGGCCATGAGTAAAATCTGATCACCTCTTATCCTTCTTTAACTTATGTACTCTTGATGAGTTGCAGGTATAATACAAGCCACTGGAGTTAAGGAAACCAAGATAGAAGAAACATACAAGGACTTGTATCCATATCTATCAAAAATAACACCGAAGTGGTTTGCCAACGAAAAGGAGGTAAAAACGCTTGGCAGTCCCTAGATCTTTTTCTACGAGGAGGATACATGCTATCTCAGTCAAGGAAGCTTTTGTCTTTCCATTTTTTTTTGGGAGCCCTTTAAGATTCTTACCATGCCTTGTAGAAAAACAGAAAGTTGTACATATTACCTCACGAATATGCATACTCAAAGTTACTCCAAGTGTATGTAAACTCTCAGTTACTTTGTTTCGTGACTTCGTCTAAAGAACACAAGAGCATTCCTTTTTTTTTGTTACATTTATGGTAAGATAGAAAGGTCTACGGAAGTGAAGGAAAAGAAACTAACACGGCCCTGAGCGATATGACAGAACATTAACGGTGCAGCGACGCGGTTTTGCAGGACTTTAATATCTTCTTTGCTTGGTGGAGAGTCCCTGCAATAGAGGACAGTATGTTGAGTAAGATGCGTAATGAAAAACTTGCTTTTGTAGTTCGACCTAACGAAAACGCTTACCCCGAGAAGCAAGCCACAAAGCTGGGTTCACCAGGAGAAGACTTCTTGAACCGGCTGTTTGGCAAATACACATCAAACACCGCTCTTGCATCACACATCTGCATATCTCCCAAGAGTTTAGTAACAGTATCCTTGTCTTCAGAACATTCACCGGCACAAACCAACTCTTCTTCACCACTTGGTGTCGTAATGGCAGCATCCTTTGAAGTCCAAGGAACTCCATGCCTGCATAGGATGTAACCTAGACCCTTTAAGTATCTATAAACCTCGTAGTTTTCCCAACAGCAACCACTCTTTTCCTCTGCAATTTTCTCATACAAGTCCTTCAATGGGATCACTATGTCAGCCTCATTACCCAATATCTGCAACTCTCCTATTTCACTCAAAAACCTGCAACCCGAAGATGAGAATGAGAAAAAGGAAGAGACTTCATCAGATGATTGAGTAAAGACTGCATATCTAAAAAACTTGTAATGTTTTGGTTGCCACATACAAAGCCTCTTCTATGAAGCAATATGTTTTTCCGCTGCGAATGATTCCAGTTGTTGTCCAAAGTTTGCCCCTTTTGACCTCTACTTGGGCCATTCCTAATTCAGCAATCCAACGAGCCTTGGAAGATCCTACTCTACAGTGTGCAAACACAAAAAAGGAAGATGACTGTAAGAGCACAATTAGCTTAATACAGACAGTTAAATCTAGAAACGAGTCGATGAATTTAATCCACCTGAATTGTAGCCTGGGCCCTGAGCCACCAGAATGAAACTCTTCGTCATCATCGTTTGGTAAACCAGATTCGTTTTCGCTTGAAGAGGAAGCTTCCCAGTCTCTTTCCTCCATAAGCCTAAAGTATAAACCCTCTTCCGTTGAAGAAACTCGCTGTGGCAATTCGTCGAACAGTTGGTGTACAGCTAACTCTGCCTCTTTTTTTTTTTTTTTACAACGAACTCTGCATCTTAAAGGCTTTAAATATCGCAGGTCGTGTGCTTATTTATTGTACCGAATCAGGAAATAAGGAATCAAACCGAACCGAACCGGAGTAGACCGCATAGCGTTATTTTGTCTTTTCGGAGTAAGTGAGAAAAAACAAAAATGATTCAGAAAAGTTTGAAATCCTAAACCCTTCCCATTTCCAATCTCCTGCTACAGAGCTCAAACCCAATATCAATGGCGAACGACCAGGAGATGAGTGGATGGACTGATCTTCTCCATTCTTCTACAAAGCTTCTAGAGCAAGCGGCCCCTTCGGCTCAGTTTCCTCCTCTTCAGGTTCATTTACTCACTACCATTCTTTTCGCTTTCGACTATCCGTTTGGATCGAAGAACTGCTTCTGTGCATCTTTTTCGTAACGCGCTTGATTCGTATTGATAACAATAGAGGAATTTGGATCAATTGGAAGCATTGTCGAGAAAACTTAAGGCTAAAACCCTAAGAAACGAAGCTCCTTCACAGTCTGTTGCTGCCACAAGGTACTATTTTCAACTTCCATTTTTTCTTTATCCCTAGGTTATACGTGTTGACCTCTAACAAACTGAGTTCCGAGTTCAAATTTGGCGGCGCAACGCAATTTGGGCCTTGAAGAATATTGGGTGCGAGACCGAAGAAACAAAAAAACAGTAGAATTGTCTGGTCGATTTTTTTTTCAGAAACTGTCGTCTCCCATTGTTAAAACTTTCATAAGAAAAGGTAGGCGTAGCTATGCAACTGAGTTATGATTCTGTTATCTTCATTCTTTTTGTTGGCTACGCAGACTACTTGCACGGGAGGGAATTAATGCAGAGCAACTGTCTCGTGATCTTAAGTCATTTGAGTTGAAGGTGAGCATTTTATTCGTATTCTGTCTCTATTACCTAGCTTATGTTGCTCTGTGTTTTGGTGGGTTTCCTATGGGGAAACATATATGTTGGCTTTGCTCAGATACTTATTTAGTTGTCTAGAACTCAGATTGATAACCAGTTATGTAATATGACAGCCCTTTTAGATTAATTTTTTGGTTTTAGACTCCTATTTTGTTTGCTTACTCATCTGCAAGTTTTTTCACATACTTTATTACTTATATGATAAGGTGTGCTACTGAACGACCTTTGTCTAAATTGTTTTTTCTTTGGATTTTTAAAAGACGACATTTGAGGATGTATTCCCTGCCGAGACAACAAGTGTTGAAGAATACCTGCAACAGGTATTCTATATCTAAATGCTAAAGTCCCCTATTTTAGATTACTGATAGATTCTTTTGGAGATCATTGATCGTTCTATATGCATTATTCTTGTCTCTAGGTTCATGAAATGGCAATGGTATCGGCTATACAGGAGGCCCAAAAGGATAATGTTCGAAGCTTTCATGATTATATGTTGAAAGTATTGGAGGTTAGTATTGCCACTATCCACATATAGTTTTGACTTGATTTCCATTTTAGTTTTATTGGTCGTATCTTTTTCCTTCATTCAATATAGTCCTGTTTCTAATGGTTTTTAGAGTAATTATGTATCTGCACACAAAGATTGGTAAATGATATTAGCATGAGACCGTAATTGTGAAACAGAGGAATATGTTCTTCATCCCTACATATATATATGGAATTGTAATTTGGAAATTTCTTGATGTAGGAACCGGTCGAAGGTGGTTGAGTGCTTATTGCTAATTAGAAGGATATTATTCTGAATTTATTTCATGTCCTTTCTCATATTCTCAATATGAAATCTTATTTTGGCAGGAGGACTGTAGAAAAGAAAAGTGCGACTTCCTTCAAAGTCTTTGCAAAATTTCAATTATACCTAAGACCAAGATGATCGATACAAGCAGAGACACTCATGCTGGTCAACTAGTGCCTGCGGCTTTGAGTCCTCAAGTATCTTCAAAACCTGGAACAGAACTTGTGTTTCTAGCTAACAAACCCATTCATGAGAAGAAAACATATGTCTATGCAGAGGTCGTGAAGAAACTTAATTCTTCAAGAGAACGAGGCTTGCCATTTACAGTATGTTCTTCCTGTACCTCCTTGTGTGCATATTAAGCGAAGTCCTGTTTGATATTTTTCCTTATTGCTTTTAGACGTCCAACTGGATTGTCTAAGAATTCTGTACACGCTTCATCTTTTGATGATGATTGCCTTCGGTGCAGCATTTTTTCAAACTATTTGACTTCAAACTGAGTGGTTTGGCTCTGTTTCGTACTAATTTCTCATTCATCCGTCTGTATAGCCTGCAATATCGTTCAAGGCAGCTTATGAAAGTCTAGGGATTAATTTGACTCGTGGAAAATCAGTCAACGTGCAGAAACTATGGCAACTTATTCAGGTGATCTTTTGATTGGAAGTGCCATTTTCCAACCAGTGGCACCCTTAAGGATTGTTCTTACATTTCCATTGCCTTTAACAATCTATAAAAACAGGCAATGACCGGTGAAGATTCAGCAGTAAGACAGGGTGTTTCCAAGAGGATGTCCCTCGTGACAGGTGCAAGACGCCACTTGGAATGTGGGCATGAGAAACATATAATGGATACAATTCAAAGTCATCCTACACAAGTACTTGTTTCTATCTTGTATTTATTTTGTGTGTACATGCTAACGCATGTTACATTTGTCTTGATGCATCTTTTTAATAATAACTTCAAGGACGCTTTTTGAAAAGGTACCCTGATCTTTCCCTCTGAGTTCAAGTGCGTTAATAATGTTACTATCCCCTTTTTCTAATCTTGTTCTAGGCTGCTCTTGGTGGATCTGTTGGAAATTTGCAAAGAATTCGTGCTTTTCTCCGGGTTAGTGCGACGGAGTTAGTAGAGCTTAACACGAAGCATATGTACACAGGATTTTTTTTCGTGGCAATCATATACATTGGGTTGTTTGCTTGCTTGATTCTGTTTTTTGAATATTGTGCAGATTCGTCTGAGGGATTATGGGATTTTAGATTTTGATTCAGGTGATGCGCGTAGGCAGCCTCCAGTTGATACCACTTGGCAGCAGGTTTCACATAATTTCCCCTCATGCTTTGAATTCTCACCATTGTCCTCGACAATTAAGTTGAACTACAGAATCTTTTCATTGCTGTTCCACAAGAGATTAATTAAATATATCTCTTCGATTACAGATATATTTTTGCTTGAGAACTGGTTATTATGAGGAGGCTAGGGAAATCGCCCAATCATCTCGGTCATCTCAACAACAGTTTGCTCCCCTGGTATTTTTTCAGGTCTTAATAACCTACATTAAAGTTCTGGAATCGGCTTTTGATTTGCCTTTTTTGGCAGCTTACAGAGTGGATTACCACAGGTGGTACTGTGGCTGAAAATTCCGCCGCTATTGCTTCTGAAGAATGTGAGAAATTGTTTAGGTTGGGTGATCGATTGGGCCAAACAACATATGACAAGAAAAAGCTCCTACTCTACACTATCATATCTGGTTCCCGAAGGCAAATTGATCGCATCTTGAGGGATTTTTCGACGCTCTTTAACACAATTGAAGATTTTCTCTGGTTCAAGTTATCATGCATACGTCACGTGGCTGGTGGGTCGTCATCTGTGGTCTTCAACGATGGGCTAGTTCCTTACAGTTTGGATGATCTTCAGGCCTATCTTAATAAATTTGAGCCTTCTTATTACACTAAGAATGGCAAAGACCCTCTGGTATACCCATATGTTTTGCTTCTTAGCATTCAGTTACTACCGGCGATCATGCACATGTCCAAAGAAGCAGGAGATGAAGGCTATAACATTGATGCTGTCCATATAGCTATTTCACTAGTGGACCATTCCGTTCTATCTGAAGGGTCTGGGTCTGGCCACCAACTAAGTGTGATGGATGCTAATGCTGAGGCATCTAGCATGATTAGGCAATATGGGTCGATCTATTTGCGTCATGGAGATCTGCAAACGACGCTGGAATACTACGCACAAGCTGCTATTGCAGTAGGTGGGGGGCAGCTAGTTTGGTCTGGAAGAAGTAATGTTGATCAACAAAGGCAAAGGAATCTGATGTTGAAGCAACTACTGACCGAGATTTTGCTACGAGAGGGTGGTATTTATTTTCTGCTTGGTGCTAGAGGTTCCGGTGAAGAAGGCGAGCTTGGAAGATTTATTCCTGATTCAAAATCGAGGCAGCAGTTTTTGATCGAAGCTGCACATCAATGTCAAGAAGCTGGATTATATGACAAAGTAAGTAGCTTTTGAGCTTTTTGATCATATACTCTAACTACTTGAAACATGCTTAATAGACTGTCAGATTGATTCTTTGTTCAACTGAAGTGATTTCAAATACCAATCATTTATTTCGTTTTTTTTTTAAAAGACTGATCACTTATTTCTTTCACCATGTTTCAATCTCCTAACTGTTTGTTATCCAATGCAGTCTATAGAAATACAGAAGAGAGTCGGTGCATATTCGGCTGCCTTGGAAACAATAAACAAGTGTCTATCTGAAGCCATTTGCTCCCTTATCCGTGGAATGTCGGATGGTGAAAGCCGAACAGCGGGACTCGTTCTCTCAGGAAATGATATTCTGGATACCTACAAATATTACTCTGAAGTCAGGTAAATTGCAAACTCTAATAAACTCATTTATTTCATTGTCTTAAGTTTTTGTAGTTGTTGAGTAGCGAGTTTCACACTAGAAGTATCACACTCTTGTATACACCAGTGTCCAGGAAAGAGATCGGGTCGTGGAACAAGAAACAATACTACGGGAGCTTGAGGCAATACTGTCAATCCACAAGTTGGCCAAACTAGGCAATCATCTAGACGCCTTGAGAGAAGTCGCGAAACTCCCCTTCCTTCATCTCGATCCGAGACTGTCCGACACAACCCCGGACGAGTTCCAGAGAGCATCGTCTTACTTCCAGACTTGTGTCCCTGATTTACTGAAGGTTGTTCTGACTTGTCTGGACAACGTAACTGACACTGACGGATCGATCCGGGCTATGAGATCTAAGGTACACATTAACAATACAACATATATGTGATCAGGAGACCTCATGATATGGATATTCAGTACGCATTTCTTTTGCAGATTGCTGGGTTTCTTGCAAGCAACACACACCACAACTGGCCTCGAGACTTGTATGAGAAGGTGGCTCGAAGCTTTTGACTTTAAGAAACTCTGATAAATTTTTTTGGACTTGGGAAGATCTTGTAAGAAAATATTGAACCCAGTTTTGTTACATTACCTTAAAACGATATTTTTCCTTGGCTAAAAGTATTTGATAGCAAAAGCAAAATCTTAATTCAGAGATAATCACACAAAATCCAAGGATCGTATGTTAGGTTCTAAAGCATCATAAACCAAAGCAATAGCAAAAACATATATCAGTTGCGACTCTTGAAGGCATCGAAATGAAAATGTGTATAAGCTGATAATTTACCCATTTCTGCCACATATCGGTAACTAGCTAGCTTCAGTGGTTTTAAGCAGCAGCTGTCTCAAATCTCCGCATCATGTCACAATGTGGTGTTTCGCGAACAAAACCCCATTGTTGCCTCTGCAGCTCATACCTACAATTCTGACTAAGTATAGACACATAATCTCTCTCAACCTGTTCTTCCAGAGTCTGTCGATCGTTGCTGTCTCGTGGGTAATCCTGCTCGAATTTGGATGATCTCACAAAGTAATTGACACCCTTTTCTGTGGTGAACTTGTAATGGTATGGGTAAGTTGCAGAAAGCGAGTAAACTGGTTGAGAAGAAGGCATGAAGTTGAGGAGCAGTATGAGTATAACAGGGAGAAGCTGGAGAAGTATACGAGCATTGAAGCCTGCATCAGGAGCTTGATTATTATTGGCTGTTCTGTGGCGAGTAGCTCCGAAATTGAATGATCGGAATTGAGCTGTCGCAGGAGGCATTCCTCCTCCACCGAAGAAGCTTCTGAATATCTCGTTAGGGTCGAACTCGTCTTCGTAGTAGTATCCGCTATTGAATCCGTTACTCCTAGCAGATCGACGCGGTTGGTAGATTGGCTCATCGGATCCACTGACATCGTATTTTTTCCTAGCTTCCTCGTTGCTTAGGCATTGAAACGCCTTGGAGACGGATTTGAAAGCTTCTTCTGAACCAGGAGCTTGGTTCTTATCGGGATGAACCTTCAAGGATAGTTTCCGATACGCTTTCCTCACATCGTCCACTGAACAGTTGTTTTCAACACCTAAGATCTCGTAATAGTCCTTCTTCGATTTTATCTTTCTCACGATCGAGATCTGTTCTTCAGTGTATGAAATCGAAGAAGACGATGACGTCGTTGACGATCCGCGTTGGCGTAAAGAAGGCCGATCTGAAGAATTGGGCGAATCTTTTGCGGCGGCAGATCCAGGCGACTTTCCCGATCCTGGTTCATCTGACTGGTTATTAAGCTCAGATACGAGATCATCGATAGGGAGATCCGGATCAAGACGACGAGCTTTGGACAGGAATTTCAAAGCTCGAGGTCGATCTCCAGCTTTGATCGCATCCTTGCAGATTTTCAGGCACTTCAACGCATCGTCTTTGTTTCCATCCATGATTCCTCAAGAAATCAAAAGAACAAATCCCGAACGAGCCCTAGAAAACAACAGATTGAGAGAATCAGGAGGAGTAAAATACCGAGTGTCCACGAAGCAAATCTCGATCATGAGACTGTCGAGGGACAAAGTGAACCCCTTCGAAATTAGGGTTTCTCTCACCGATCGGATTTTTCAGATTGGAATGTGGAAGAATTTTCAAGACGACTAATGGAGGGCAACAATTTGCTGTGGAGATAAAGAAAGGCACAGTTCCAACGCCTAAATCTGATATTAGCGTACCAAGATCGGTACAAGGTACCCGATAAATACCAATTCCGGTTATGAAGAATTTAAGCAATTCGGTCTGGTTTTAATCCGGTTCAGCATGATAGTTTTGAGGACTTTTCATCGAAGAGAGAGTGAGTGAAGGGTATGACAATGAGGACGAGAACTTCGCTTCACTTTTGAAGAGCCTTGAGTAAGATTTTTATGCTGCGCTAGAGTAGCTAAGCCAATGTCTATTTTTCTTTATCCTAATGCGTCGTTCAGATTACAAATCATTAGCAAATTGTAGGCCTTTAAAAGTCATGCTCTAAATTATACTCTGCTGGTTTTTTATGATGAGACATTTTGGTTGGAGAATTATGGAGACTGGTAAGAGAAGTATCTACTCTACACTAATTCGGTAGCTACAATACATAACAGGCACAATCTAAATAAATGTAATTAAATGAATATGTAAAGAACATAATTATATACACATGAATACCGTAAAACAAAATATATAAAAGCAGGTTTTGCAGAGTCGAAAACTTGATGATCTTTTTTCTTAATTTAAAAATCGCCATGAAGTGTAACGGTTGAATTATGAATAGAATCCCAAAATAATAACTTTTAATTCACCTTATTAGAATTAGAAACCTATGAACTTCATTCTATGTGTACTTTTAAATTAGAGGAAAAAAGAGAAAAGAACAATATGAAGAAGTTATAGCATTTTTTGCTTGATATGAACGAGAGAGAGGGAGACGGTTTTGAAGTCTCAAAACTATGAGGATTAATGTTTTTTTGGGCTGGAAAAAAAAATACGTTATCAAATTGGCATGCGCATGTAGTTTTGCATAAGTTCACTCCTCTCTTTTCACACCGAAAACTTTGAATCTTGTTATAACTTCTCCACAATATATATTTGAGATTTTTCTCAGACTTTATATGGGATAAAATCCACTTTGTCTAATTTGTGTATTTCAAACAACAAATTTAATTTGAACAAGCAATTCTCATTCAAACGAACTTATTTGTTGACATATGAATACAATATGTTATAGTGCTCGATCGCGGCGATGGCGATGAATTCATCGCTCACAATCCAATGATTATGTCAAAAGAATTCGTTAGAAAGTTGTCCAAAAATATACTGGCGTTAAAATTGAGTTCCAATACTTTCTTCAAGGACCTTGGATCCTTAACTACAAGAAGCATTGAAGTAATACTTAATACCAAGTGGGACTATTGGAGACCCAACTAACCTTCCTTTTTTTTTTTTTTTTTATACTACTGTAATCAAGGAGGAATACTGTGTTGTTCACTCCATGTGCTTCTCAGTTTTTTTTTTTTTTTTTTTTTTTTTTTTTTCTTNTTTTTTTTTTTTTTTTTTGTTTCCTGCAATCATAATAATACTGAAATGATCATAATCACCTGAGATCATTTCTTGCCATGACTCAAATAGTCAAATTAGATTTGAAAGATTGCATAAGCTTGACCAGTTTGCGGTAACATCTGGTTCTCTTCACATTCGTTTTTTTTTTATAATTCAATCACTCAATTCGATAAAACTCGGTATTCTCTTAAATATGATTATGATATACTTCTCAATGTAAAATAATTGTTATAATATTCTCTATATATTGTGCTTCTTGAGTTCTTGGCTGTGTCAAATGTCGTCTGTCCTGACCAATTTACTTAAAAGACTAACAAACAACATATCATATAATATTTTGTTTAGTGAATATGAATAGTGGGGAGGGGGTTTTGTTTCTGGGCAGGGCAGTTTTAATATCATACTATATATAAATAAAATTAAAAAACTTGTTACTATATTTTTGTGTTAAATAAGACTGGATACTATTTTTATTTTATTTTTCTGTTACATAAGACTAGCTAATTGGGAGAAACTGGGTCAAACATGGGTGGCAAGCCACTGAACAGCTATGAAGCCCTCCATTAATATATTAAATTCTCACGATGGGGGCTAAGCTTTTCTTACATCAATAATTTCGGTCTCACATTGTACACCATTATATATCTATTTATGTGTTTTACTTGACCAGCTTTCTGAATTCTCTCTAGTTTTTTCTTAAGAATTGTTTATCAAGTTTGATTGTTCTCAAGTCTAAAGCTATCTGTATAGATCTATTCTTTTTATATATGGATTCTTCAAAAGGCACCAGATGTGAGATCAAAATATATTGTTTTAATATGTCAACTTGTTTTAAACACATTCATACATAAAGCTAGATTTAAGCTTTGGATTGTACCGAAACTGTATCCGAAAACTTAACGAATAGATTAAAGTCTTTCGACCACGTTTTGTTGCCGTCTCATATTTGATTAGTAAGAATTGAAAAAGGGGTTAAAGAAAATAGAAGATAGAAAAGAGAGTAAAAAGTTGGTAGAGGGAGGAAAGGCAGCGCAGCCTCATAAAGTGGGGATCCTTAAATAGAGCAAGTTGGATGGCATATGCCACGGTGACCACGCAGCTTCAAATCAAATCCATTTAATTTGCTTTATGTTTAACAAAAAGGTTATGAGATAATTTCTTTGAGCTAAAGATCAGAATCGATTCATTATTTTTCCACCGCTAGAATTTGAATTTATAATTTGGTTTACATATATCCGATAGATTCTAGTTTTTAATATTTATTTGTTTTTTTTTTTAATTTATAACATTGTTTATATTTGTTAATTTGACTAACTAGAAGGAAACAACTATGGTTTTTAAAAATATCTAATCTATCTGTAGATATTATAAATACTAAGTTATATAGACAATACAAGGAGATCTTGTGATACACCTAAATCTATACAAAATAAATATTTTTATATTATACGATAATTATCTAGTATACTAACAATATCTGAAATAATTACTATATAGCAAATAATTTGCATGTAAATGCACAGAACATAAATTCATATGAAAAACGAAAACAAAATTATAAGAAAGAAATATCTAAAACATTAGCCAACATGGAAAAAATGTAGTGGTATCATTGAAACATCTGCGCAATTCTCAGAGTGTAATAAAATCACATATTTTGTCGATTTAGTGGAAACAGAGATTTTTAAAAAAATATCAATGCACATATATTTATAGAAAACTTGCAACAACAAAACTTAATATTCGGCTGATTTATCGGGTCGGATCTTGAATATGGATATTTATTTTAATTCCTTTTTTTTTTTTGACATCGTTTATTTTACGATGATTTCATCATGAACAATACAACATTCGAAACCCACGAAAAGAGGACGCAAGACTTTCTTCAAGGTTGGATTGCGTCAAATAAAAAAAGTAAAAAACGATCAAGTGGATACGAAAAGGCGGGCGGACCCGGTGACCCGGTGACCCGAGTAATTCCGGTTTGGAGACTAAATAAAAACCCACACACACAACAAACTCCCACGTTGCGAGAGAGAGATAAAGCAAGAATAGGAAGAAAGGAGCCTTCACTCCTCTCTCTCTTTAGCTTCCTTCGCGCCGGCGAAGATTTCTCTGTGCAGAAAGAAACAGCTCTCTCTTTTTTTTTATTTTAGAGAAAGTAAACGGAGAGAGGATTAGACAGATTTTGGAAAAATGTCTAATCTCCTCAAGGATTTCGAGGTCGACGCCAAGAATCCGTCGCTCGAGGCTCGGCAGCGATGGAGGTCCTCCGTCTCCATCGTCAAAAATCGGGCTCGTCGTTTCCGTATGATCAGCAATCTCGAGAAGCTCGCTGAGAACGAGAAGAAGAGATGCCAGATCCAGGTCTGTTATTTCATTTCCTCCTCTATTCCGAATTCCTGGGTTTTTCTCACACGACGGAGATTGAGTGTGTTATTTGCGTGTTTGGGTTTTTGATTTGTGTGGCTCTTCCTAATCTGGATTTGTTGAGAATGTTCGGTTTCCGGAGAAAATGCCTGGAAATCGTTTTTGGTTTGATGTTTTCAGTAAATTTACTTGCTCATTTCGACTACAGTTTCCCGGTGTCTCGAGTCGTTAGATAGAAGACATGAATTTTTGCCATTGATGATCCATTCAAAATGTTTTGGTTGCTATTGTTAATTACTTTCTTTTTTTGCAGAGTCAAATCGTCTTTTGTAGATCACTTCTTCACCTTTTCCCTGGTTTTTTTTTTGTATTCCTTTTTTGTTGTTGTTTGATTAGCCTAAACAAAAGCATATATAAAAGAGAAGAAAAGATCCAAAATAATCGGTTATAATTTTCTCTTCTGATATTGTGAAAACGATCCAAAATAATCGGCTATATAACTCATATTTCGTTCATTTTCCTATTTTTCAGTCAACCCAAACACAAAGGGACGCGTAAATTAGATTAGGGTTCACCGAGTCTCTTAGATTGGTTTGGAATTTATTGAATATTCCGCGAGGAAATGGGGTTTATTTGATCAAATGTGTAAGTGTAACGGACGACTTATTTATTACGGCTATTTAATTGCCAACACACTCGAGGATGACATAATACTTAGGTCATGCTTTCGTGTCTCCATTTGAATCAACCATTATACCTTACCCTCCCATCGTTACACGTTTTTATTTAGCTCAAGGACTAACTAATAATCCACTTTCTGGACGTTAAAATCTGATTAACGTCAGATTGTGGTATCTAATATTCATATAGTTGTTGACTTTTGGGTACTGTATTTCTTTTTGACTTGTTGTGCAATTACCTTAGCTTTAGGAAGTTACGAGGAAATTTCGTGGTGTGGATCCATACCATTCTGAAACAGACACCAACTTTAATTGTCCACTTGCGTCAATAAAATAAAGAAGCAGTTTGGGAATCTTTTGAAATTCAGTCCTTTGGTCTTTTTCCTATTGAAAACGACACATTTTCAGTTTTTCAAACCATCAATTGAACAAATTAGTAGGCCTGTTTGATTATAATAATAACTGACAAATGACCATTGAGCAAAAATAATTAAATCTTGCTTCCGGTTAATGCAAACAACATAAGCAATCACTCCTTGTGGCCGTTGGCATGATTTTCGATGCTTTTATTTTGTCTGGAGATGTTTGTTGCCCCATAAAGATCAATGTCTGTTTTGTTATTTCTTGTAGTGACCAATGATATAGTTGTTTTAGTGAATTCTTCTATCAGCTCACGCTTTCCTTATATTTCATAACCAGGAAAAGATACGGGTTGCCTTCTATGTTCAAAAGGCAGCTCTTCAATTCATTGATGGTAAGATATGCATTGTTGAGTTTCAGAGATGCATGATTTGCCGAATTTGATGGGCGACTGGGTTTATGATTTATCTAATTTTTTTTCTTTTCATTGTGTATTTCTTCAGCTGGTGCCCGCCGTGAATATAAACTCACTGACGAGGTCAAACAAGCAGGATTTTATGTTGAACCAGATGAACTTGCTTCTATGGTTCGCAATCATGACACTAAGAGCCTGACAAACAGTGGAGGAGCTGAAGGAATTGCTCAGAAAGTGTCTGTATCTCTCACTGAAGGTGTCCGTTCGAGTGAACTACACATCAGAGAAAAAATCTATGGAGCAAATCGATATGCTGAGAAACCAGCCAGATCATTTTTAATGTTTGTCTGGGAAGCGCTTCAAGATGTTACTCTTATCATCCTTATGGTCTGCGCTGTAGTATCTATAGGAGTGGGAGTTGCCACAGAAGGATTTCCAAAGGGAATGTATGATGGGGCGGGGATCTTGCTAAGTATAATCTTGGTGGTCATGGTTACTGCTATCAGTGACTACAAGCAATCTTTGCAGTTCCGAGATTTGGATCGAGAGAAGAAGAAGATTAATATTCAAGTCACTAGGG
This sequence comes from Kernera saxatilis, assembly GCA_900406395.1. Lineage (NCBI taxonomy): Eukaryota > Viridiplantae > Streptophyta > Magnoliopsida > Brassicales > Brassicaceae > Kernera > Kernera saxatilis. The sequence goes on from OVAY01000047.1 coordinate 42,611, forward strand.
ATGGGAATAGACAAGAGGTCTCCATTGATGACTTGGTTGTTGGAGATGTGGTTCATTTATCTATTGGGGATCGAGTCCCAGCTGATGGGATTTTTATATCCGGATACAATCTGGAGATAGACGAGTCAAGCTTATCTGGAGAGAGTGAACCATCACATGTGAATAAAGCTAAGCCGTTTCTGCTTTCGGGAACCAAAGTCCAAAATGGCTCCGCAAAAATGCTGGTGACAACCGTTGGTATGAGGACTGAGTGGGGAAAGTTGATGGAAACGCTAAGTGAAGGTGGAGAGGATGAGACCCCTCTGCAGGTGAAGCTAAACGGGGTTGCAACCATCATAGGTAAGATTGGTTTAGGCTTTGCAGTGCTTACTTTTGTGGTGTTGTGCATAAGGTTCGTTGTAGAGAAAGCCACTGCTGGTAGTATCACTGAGTGGTCTTCTGAAGATGCACTGACAGTGCTTGACTACTTTGCAATTGCTGTAACCATCATAGTCGTGGCTGTACCCGAAGGGTTACCTTTGGCTGTGACCTTAAGTCTGGCATTTGCTATGAAGCAGTTAATGAGGGACAGGGCACTTGTGAGGCATCTGGCTGCTTGTGAGACGATGGGTTCTTCTACCTGCATTTGCACGGATAAGACAGGGACGTTAACAACTAACCACATGGTAGTCAATAAAGTTTGGATATGTGAAAATATCAAGGAGAGACAGGAGGAAAACTTTCAGTTGAACCTATCTGAACAAGTTCAGAATATCCTTATACAGTCCATATTTCAGAACACTGGTTCTGAAGTCGTCAAGGATAAGGGAGGAAAAACTCAGATCCTGGGATCACCTACAGAAAGGGCGATACTGGAATTTGGTTTGCTTTTGGGCGGTGACGTTGAGACGCAACGCCGAGAACATAAGATACTCAAGATCGAGCCTTTCAACTCAGACAAGAAGAAAATGTCAGTTCTTACATCTCACTCTGGTGGCAGTGTACGTGCTTTCTGCAAAGGTGCATCTGAAATTGTCCTGAAAATGTGCGAAAAGGTTGTGGATTCCAACGGAGAATCTGTTCCATTATCTGAAGAAAAGATTGCAAATATCTCTGAGGTCATAGAGGGATTTGCTTCAGAGGCTCTGAGGACTCTCTGCTTGGTTTACACAGATCTTGATGAAGCTCCCAGTGGGGATCTTCCTGATGGTGGCTACACATTGGTCGCAGTTGTTGGAATCAAGGATCCAGTTCGTCCCGGTGTTAGAGAAGCCGTTCAAACATGTCAATCTGCTGGAATCACTGTTCGTATGGTCACTGGTGATAACATAAGCACGGCCAAAGCTATTGCAAAGGAATGTGGAATACTTACAGCAGGAGGTGTAGCTATAGAAGGTTCAGAATTCCGTAATCTGCCTCCACATGAAATGAGAGCCATTTTACCCAAAATTCAGGTTCCGATTTAGAGTAGTAGAACAATTCTCTCATCTGTCTCTTGAAATGTTTAGAGCATTTTAGAATAACCCTTTTTTTGTTTACTCTAACTTCAGGTGATGGCTCGGTCTTTGCCGTTGGACAAACATACACTAGTCAACAATTTGAGGAAAATTGGAGAGGTAGTTGCAGTGACTGGAGATGGAACAAACGATGCTCCTGCTTTGCATGAGTCAGACATTGGGCTTGCCATGGGAATAGCTGGAACAGAGGTTAGCCTTTGTTACTTGTTTATCATATCATTGGCAAATCGATAACTTTGCATGTTCGACAAATTTGAATGTTCTCTTATGTTAAAACTCCCGGGGATACACAGGTTGCGAAAGAGAATGCTGATGTAATCATAATGGACGACAACTTTGCAACGATTGTGAATGTGGCGAAATGGGGACGTGCAGTGTATATAAACATCCAGAAGTTTGTTCAGTTCCAGCTAACTGTTAATGTTGTTGCTCTGATCATCAACTTTGTCTCTGCTTGCATCACAGGTAACTAAAATCAAAAAATTTCACCAGTGATTGCTTTGAAGATGAGTTTCACCTATGATTGTTTTACCACCTTTTCAGGATCTGCACCACTCACTGCGGTGCAGTTGCTCTGGGTGAACATGATCATGGACACACTCGGTGCATTGGCTCTAGCAACCGAACCTCCCAACGAAGGTTTAATGAAACGTCAACCAATCGGAAGGACCGCAAGCTTCATCACCAGAGCGATGTGGAGAAACATCATTGGTCAAAGCATTTATCAGTTAATCGTCCTCGGCACTCTCAACTTTGCTGGCAAACAAATACTCAACCTCAACGGCCCAGATTCAACATCTGTTCTAAACACCATCATCTTCAACTCCTTCGTCTTTTGCCAGGTAATAATAACAACATTCACCATTCACACCACAAAAAAAAGGTGTTTTCTGAAAATAACAACAAGACTAATAATGATTTTGCACAAAACAGGTGTTTAACGAGGTAAACAGCCGAGAGATAGAGAAGATAAACGTGTTTAAAGGAATGTTCAACAGTTGGGTGTTTGTTGCTGTAATGACTGCAACAGTTGGATTCCAAGTGATCATAGTTGAGTTCCTTGGAGCATTTGCAAGCACTGTTCCTTTGAGCTGGCAACATTGGCTTCTCTGCATTTTGATTGGTTCCCTAAGCATGATTCTAGCCGTTGGTCTTAAATGCATACCGGTTGAGTCTAACCGTCATCACGATGGCTATGAGCTACTTCCTTCTGGTCCATCTGACTCTGCCTGACCCACTTCCTCCTACGTCATTTGTTTTTGATTTTTTCTTTTTAAATTTCCGGGATATTGATCTGGATTCAATATGTATAAAATCTAACACGCTTGCGTTACCGGTCTTTTTTTTTAAATTTATTTTGGGTGTGGGTTTTGATTTTGTATTTTTTGGTCTTTGTGTGTCCACCACACCAACCCAATCTTCTGATTTCTGGAATAACTTGTCGTGTTTTGGAATTGTGATTCTCCTCTTTTCTTTAATTTTGGATCTTTGGTCCCCTTTTGGGGGCCAATTTTGGAGATAAAATAAAGATTTTTTTGTTCGTCGCCTAAAAACTAAAATGCCTTCCGGCAATTTAAAAGTCGTTTCTTCTTTGTTGTTCTTTGAATCGATGATATTCATGGTGGGGAAAAAGAATCTCTCAGCTTCAGATGTCAGTTTTGAACTTTAAACCAAAATAAGCCTTCAGATTAAACTGAGATATTTAATTGGCGATGAGCTCTAAAGTTGTGTTTAGATGTTTCTTTTGGAAATCAAGAGAGAGACGACGGAGAATAACACTTTTGCTCACCCTTTGACCCAATCAAACAAGCTCATCTCCGGAAACTTCTCAGGGTAAAGCTCTAGAAACACCAATCGAAACAGGAAAGCTTTTCATCAAACTGTGACTATACTGTTGTGCATTATCTTCCTGCTTTAAGCCAGTGAATAAGATTGAAGGATTGAAGGATCAATCACACCGAGACACTTATTACTACTTATGAACTTTTTCACCATGGAGCTGATCATCGACTTGCTTCTCAAGCCAAAGGCAACTAAGCAATGCCTTGTTCCATTTAACTAGTGTGTGCAGAACCCAATTTCATTCCCAATTATGAAGCGGTAGCAGAAATCTATGCCTGAACAAGGGTTTCTTTCATCAGAAACCAAAAAGCAGAAAGTAACATCATTCAGGCAAGGTGAAATTGGACACTAATATCAACCAAGATGATGGCCATATATCAGCACAGTGACTCCAATGATATGATAACCAATGACTTAAGGGTCACAGCAAAAGCACTTAAAAGCTCAAAAAAGATGATCCTGCTTAAATAGCTAACGTTTGAAGCCTCCTAACAGATTCTACAGAGAGGCAGGCATTAATGTTTCATGTTCCTAAGAGGATAATAGCAACCTTATTTCAAATGTGGAGTAAACTATGTTCTCTTCCTTTGGATCACAGGTATAGTTACTAGCTTGAGTAAATCATCTTGCTTTAACTGCAAACTGCAAAGTTTCTTATGACACTCACACACCCACGGCAAGATAGACCCATGTATATCTTCCAAGATTAGTGAAAAAACCCGATCATATCTGATGATATCAATAAATTAAGATTGCGATATCCTTTCCTTGGTAAGGATGTTAAGAAAAGGCATCACAAGAAGAGAAGAAGAATCGAATCATTTAGACATCTTGTCAAGCTTCTCATCAGCAGCCTTTAGTGCGCGCACAAGATGCAATATTCGGTACTTTTGCTTCTCGTTTTCAGTGGTCAATTCCTTCACCTAAGTAGAATCCATAGTCAAAACTCCAAGCTACAAACCAACACAAGAAACTACGGTAATGAAACAATGTTGAAGTGTAAGAGATTACCTTCCTCTGTTCTTGCTCCACTGTGGCATTAGCTTCTTCGAGCTTTGACTGAATTTGGGTGGTTTTCTCAACAAGTTCGGCATCTGGAATGTCTGAGAAGAAAGAATACATAACTTCAAGACGGAGACACAAGTGGGTAAAGTATGAAGATAGTAGGAAGAAAGAACCTGTCTTAGTGGAGGCAAGAGCAGCTTCAAGCCTAGCTAATCGCTCCTGCAAAACAACACATGAATTGAGAGATTAACGTAGTTTGTTCATGTCATCTTGATCTCATCAAATAACATTAAATCAAATCCCAGATTCAGAAAACCCTAAGAAAGGTAAAAAAAGCCCTAAATATGAATCAATTGAGAGAGAGAGAGAGAGAACCTGGGCTTCGGTGGCTCTGTGAAAGAAGGGTTTCAATGTATCCGGAAGATGATGATCCGCCATGACTTCTTCACCTCTCTCAGCAGCAGCCGCTTAATTCCGGAATCAATTTCAAATTAAAACACACTCCTTTTGCCCCTTACACCTTAAATATATCAAATACCCTTTTGTGTTACTAACCAATTGAATGTTTGCAAATATTTTTCATTTCACCTCTTTTTTTCCTTCTATTTTATAGTTTTAACAAATATTTAAAAATTTACACTTCTTTTTGTTAATCTACTTTTCAATAACTTTCCAAATCCTTGTATTATATTATGGGGTATTATGCTCAATTCTTTGAATATATGCAGTTGACCCAAAAAACAGTGAAAGGAATATCCGTAAAGATTTCAAGTCTCCCTTTCATATCAAATTTGTAAATAAACTAATAAGGTCAATTTTTACACATATACTATATAGTATATAACTATTTTTAATTGAATGCTTTCAATGGATTCTAGTTAATTTTACTTCTTTTTAAAAAAATTTGTTTGTTAAAGGGCGTAGACACATATGTCAAAGTCATATGAATTCTTTTTCAAAAAAAAAGTCATATGAATTATATTATTTTTAGGTAATAACGAAATAATACCTATGCACTGCCTAAAAACACACTTTTGTTCCTTACAATTCCTTTAAACCTCATCTCTTTATAGCTTTACCATCCTTAAAAAGTCTAAAGATCAAAATCTCCAATATTATTTGAAAGAAGTCACTAGAGTTTTCAAGACATGAAGTTCACAACATTAGTGCTCATCGCGTTCGTGACGGTTATTCTGTCATCTCTAGCTCCGACCAGAGCAGTCTCGGATGGAGATATAGCCAAGTGTTTGAGAGAGCTCAAGTCATGCTGGCCAGCGTTTCGCGCGGGAGACCAGCCATCGTCAGATTGTTGCAAAAAGTTGAAAGTGTCACAATGTCTTTGTGTTTATCTAAATCCCCCATTTAATCACGTTTTTAACTCCCAGAATGTTCGTAAAGCTATAACGACTTGTGGTATTCCTCATCCTCTTTGTTTAAAATCCAAATATCTATAAGATACAATGATGTGATGAATTGATGATGATTCAGGTTTATTAATTATGTCATGGTTCAAGTTGATTCTATGTATTGGTCGATCGTTTTTAGAAAACAAATCATGTGTGAATTAAAAACAGGAAATTAAGAAATATTCTCTTTAGCACTTGAACACTGCAACTCAATATGATAGATAAGCGCTTCATAATACTTCAATTTTTAAAATCTAGCGAATGAGATGGTGATTAATGATTAATGTTTATCGTTAAATCGACAATAATATTTATACATATATATGTACCATTAAGTTCTACTCAAGACCGATGTACGTTAAAGAGTAAAACTTGAATCTGTACACTTAAGCTCAAAAACTAGAGAATCTTGCTAAAACCTGCCTGAAGTTAATATCTATGAAGCTCTAACCATCTTCGTATTAGTTAGCATCTGCCTTGGAGCTACTTGGATCAAATTCTCTATTTGTTGGTGTAACTGACGCAGAGAAGACAGGTTCAAGACTCTCGTTTAAGCTCTTTGTTTGTCTCTTTACCCTTTTTGTCCTCTGAGGCTGAAGAGGAGCATCGCCTTCACCATTTGCATCTTCCTTAGCTTTCTGAGGAACTCTAGATTTTGGAGTCGAAGCAGGTTTCCTCTGCAAATCACCGACGTAACATAAGCTTTTTAGCAAATACTCAAACCAAAGTTATGAACTAACACCAAGACAAGCTCCATAAGTACACCAACTCATGTTTCATCGTTTTCATTTGACCTAAGCCTTGTATAGTGCATAGATCATAAACCCAACGAAGTGGGATCGGGACTTAACACACACTTGGTAATGAGAAAGGTGGAAGAATGAGTGAGTTTGTAGCATATATATACCTTTTTGTTAGTGGGTTTTGTCTTTTCCGGTTCTTGGGAAGGTTCGTGTCCGTTATCCTGTCGTTCAGCATCTTCTAACTCTTCCAAAGTTGCATCTCCTTCAGCATCTATTCTGATACATTTCGTTGGCTGTTTTTTCTTCTGCCTGTCCTTTACCTGGAAGACGTAATGAAGTTATGAGTGGCAGAATTCAGAATCATTTTTAAGTTACCTTCTCATTTTCTGTTTTAGCAGAATTCAGACGTAATGTTTCACACATTAGCTGCAATAAGAATGCTGTCCCTACCTGTAATGGTAGTTCTCTGAATTTCTGCTCCAATTGTGCTGCCTCTGCATCATCCATAAGCAACGATACCACATCCGCAGTTCCAAAAACATCATCGCCCTGAACATGACCTCCTGTCATAACAAGCTGCTGAACTGTATTTTTCTGACTTGCCCTGTGCAAAATTTTCTCTTCCACAGTCTCCTTGCAGATGAGCCGATAAACAGTAACCTAAAAGAGTTTTTAATGTCAGAAAAAGAGATCAGGCATGATAGAAAATCATCCCATCGGCAGATGCTTGTTCACTTGCATGAAGTTTTGGTAATATAATGAAGCAACAAAGAAACTGGCGGTCAATGCACAGTTTTTTTTGGGTGTGAAAGAGATAAAAAGAATAAAAGAAAGTGAATCACTGACATCTTTTGTCTGACCAAGACGATGAGCTCTGTCCATAGCTTGTAGATCCAAGGTGGGATTCCAATCACTTTCATAGAAAATGACAGTGTCTGCAGCCGTCAAGTTGATACCAAGTCCTCCAGCTCTTGTGCTCAGCAAGAATACAAAAATATCGCTCCTGCAACCATTTAGAGTTTACACTTGTGCACAGGAAGCCTATCGGAAATACGGAAAGAAAGGCTTGAGAAAGTTAAATCCTACCTATGCTGAAAATCCCTAACCATATCTCGGCGATCCATGATGGTGGAGGATCCATCAAGCCTGAGGTACTTGTACTTTCTATAGTTCATGTAATCCTGCATAAATATGAAATTGAACATGTGAATGGAAGTGTAGATGTGGATGTTTGTAATTAATAAGAGCACGAATTCATTCGCACAGTGAGGTTAAAGGCTTGTGTCTAGATACTACCTCGAGAATATTCAGCATCTTTGTCATTTGTGCAAACAGGAGCACCCTGTGATTTCCAGCTCGAAGCCGCTTCAATAATATATCAAGTGTCTGCAGCTTCCCAGAGTCCTACAGATCCAACTTTGTAATAAGAAACAAGAGCTCATATGAAAGCCACTAAATGTAAAAGGAAGCTGCAACAGATAAGAAACTACCGTGAGCAACTTGGCTGGGTCAAAACTTTGCATTGGTGGGCAAGAACCAAATATTCTGTGCGTCAGTTGAAGCGCAGGTTGCACAACTGGAAGTTCGGAATCAATTTCTTGGATTAAAGGATGTGGAAGGTTGTTTGGCTTCCTGGGTCCATTAGCTTCTGATGTTCGTGCAAAACCGATTAATAGTCTCTTAAGCCACGGTTGATGCAACTCTTCTGTAATTCTGTATGCAGAATTTCTATCCGAGCAATGAACGCTTACCTGAAAAATGCATGTTTAAATAGAGCGTGGTTGAGAAGAGTTGGTAAGGAACCCAGGTTAGTAGTTGGCAACTTCATAATTCAAAGAAATCATACCGGTGGAGCTCTGGCTTTTGGGATAAAAGTATATGCAGAATGTAGCAGTTTGATATTTGAAAGAAGCCTATCCTGATGAGAGACCACTGGAGATTCAAATGAGTGACAGGTAGTCCCTGAGCCTAGTCTCCCTTTCAGCAAACTCGTTTCAACTTTTGATGGCATCAGTAACATTCTTGTGACAGCTCTGGTTTTAACTCTTTGGATGTTATCTCCACTAAGATCATCATCAATGAATTCCATAGAAGAGTCTAATATTTCATCCAAAAATTGCCGCTCCCATCTCAGCATAGAGAATAATAGCCTTTCCATGATGGAACACAAAGCCAGATATCCCACTTCTGATGGTGATAAATCCATCAAGCGCAAAAAGCCAAATGCTCCACTTCCAGTAACCGCTTGATCTACCCTACTATCAGATGGGAATATTGACCTAAGAATACACTCGGGTGAATATACATTAAAATGCTTTAGAAAGGATTCTCTTGATATGCCCCGCCCGATAGAAGAACAAAACGTTTCAGAATTTTGGAGCATCTCTTTCTGTAAAAGTTTAGGTATCTGAAAGAGAATTAAAAGATCGAAACCAAATTCAGGATTCAGTCAGAGACTACAAGATATTGTCGACCTCGGAACTTATTTAAGGTAGTGAATTGCACCTTGTATGTTATGGGATTTTGACCACCAGAATAATGTACATCCTCTAGCTCACCAAAAGGAGGGGGCAAAAGAGAATTGGAAATCACTCCAAAGTAGAGATAGGAGCTCCCTTCATTCCTTTCAAACAACTCTGGATGGTTGCAAACCTGACATCAGAGACATAAATATATTACCATAAGCCACAGAGAGCATTTTGTTGCTTGAGAGATAGATACACCTTCATGTTGAATAATGTATGAGAAAGCAGGACAAGGCATTAAAAGACACTAGGGAAGTAAATCTGGCTTGACAAGAGAGCTTGCCTTCCTAAGTTGAATAACGATATTCATTAAATTCAATATTTTCTTTTCATTAAGATGCCCACGGTTGCTATCAAACAACTCAGCCAGAGAAATTTTGTTCTTAATAGCCTGATAAAAAGCTTGTTGTCGAGAACTAAGCTTGCAATGTACTGTAACTTCCGTCTTTGTAGTTAGCTCAGAAACCACATCCTTTTTGACCCGTCGGAGCATGAATGGCTTTAATATTGCATGCTGTTTGAGAAAAACAAAAAAAAAAAACAAAATGTGAGTGACTAGATAAATTTAGTACGTAAAAGGATGCACCCGCTGTACAAGCTTGAAGAATTCGTGGAGAACCAGGAATCACTAACTGGAATTAACAGATCCTTTTAACCGCAAAGGAAAGGACAAAAGATTGGCTGTCAGAAACAGAAAACAAGGATCCCAGAAGCTTTCCGTTCATGACATATGCATACACATCACTGTCGTGTTTCTAAATTTCTCAAAAGGAATAAAAACGGAAACGAATAATATCATGAATCAAAAAAATGAGAGCGGAACCATAGCGCGACAACCTACTCAAGGAGCCTAGCAAACTACAAATAAGATGCAGACAGAACTAAAAGAACTTGGGGTGTCGCCATACTAATGCTGCAAACAGAAAGTGAAATCTCACCAGTCTGTTAAGCTGGTGCTCGTTTAAAGTGCCTCCATGTTCAGCATGATTCTCGATTCTGTTAATCAATATGGATCATGTATCAGAAACAATTTCCCTAGATTGTTCACAACAAACTTTTACATAACCATCAAACCAGACAAATAGTACATACCCTTTTGAGAACCATTCATTAAATTGATCATGGCTGTCAAACAACATTGGCATGATGAAGTGCAGCAGGGCCCACAACTCTGCCATGTTATTCTGAATTGGAGTACCAGTAAGAAGCAATCGGTTCCGACAGTTGAAACTAAGAAGGGTCTTCCATCTTATACTGTCAAGAGTCAACGTAAAAGGGAAAATTAAACGTCCATGAGAATTTAACATTTCAAGAGATCTACAAGATAATTCAGACAAAAGTAACATTCTCATGCATGGCAACGAAATCGCACAAGAATAGCCATCAAGCACTAGGAATTCAACGTACAAAGTCGTAAAAAAATTTAGAGTGAAATAAGATGATCCTTGCAAGTACAAGCAACCCTGATTCAACTGACTCGAGGAAAAGTAAGAACCTGGTGGAACTTTTGATTGCTTGGGCCTCATCTAGAACCATATATTGCCACTTCACCCGACGAAAATACTTTTCATCGGTTACTAATAGCTGATAGCTGGTAATTAAAATATGAAAACCAGCATCCCTGAAAAAGAGGGGGAGTCAATAGAGAAACTTTAGAATAGCGCAAAGAAGATTTATTGATTGTGAAGCCTTTGAGAAAATAACCCGAGGTTGCACGCAAACCATGTAGAGGAACATCAACTAAAGAAAATTAAGTTTATAACCTAAAAAATATCACATAGCCGTTACCTTCGGTACATACGCTTGGGATTGATATTCTTTCTTAAAATTGTCCGCTCTTGTAATCCTCCCCAATATGGAAGAGTTTTCAAGTCAGGACAGAAACGACTGATTTCATCAGCCCAATTGTTAAGAACAGAAGCAGGGGCAACAACCAGAAATGGACCCCAAATGTTTTTTTCCTGTGTGAGAGGATAGATGAGTTTCAACAAAGCCAAACCACAACAGATAAAAGGACCAACAATTCTATTTACCTCCGCCAAGTGTGCCAAGAACGCCATAGCTTGAATAGTCTTACCCAAGCCCATTTCATCAGCAAGAATGCCATTCAAACCCTGGAACATATAAAAAATAATCTTATTATATTCCTATTCTGAAAGAGGATTCCCCAGGGGGAGAATTTCCTATATAAAGTCCACCAAAAAAAAAAAAAAATGTACATAGTTGAGCGAACCTGCTCATAACAATTGACTAGCCACTGAAGGCCTTTCATTTGGTATTCTTTAAGGGTTCCTTTAAACAACTCTGGAGTCTGAACTGTTGATGTAACAGGCATTGTAGATCTGCAAGTAGAGAGATTTAATTGGCTTGACATTCTAAAATCACGAAGATAAAATGTGGCACTAACAAGAACACAAACTCACGGGTTATGCAAGTCTATATTGCTCGAGCCACAGACTGAGACATCATTTGATGGTCCTTCCATATCAGAAGTTTGCCGAAGCTTCATATATTCAGTGTCAAATGCATCTGTTATTTTTTTCTGCTTAGACACCGCATCTTGGGCAGCTCTCAAGGCCTTTTCCCTTACTTCAGCATCTTCAGGATCCTCGACTTCAGAAGGTCCTGCCGCTGAAGGTTCTGGGAGCTCTTCGTCAACCGGATTTTCATCTCCTATTGACAAGGCTTCAGAAGGCTTTGAATCGGCCTTGTTTTGCATGAAGTGACTGTAAAGTTCAGTCTGTTGAATAAGAAAATTGAGCCTCTGTTGCTGCCTTTTTGCCTCTCGAAGCTCCTGTTCACGTTTTAATGCCTCTGCAGCTTCCTTTTCCTGTTTTTTCCTCTCTTCTGCCTGTAAACATAGTCAAATTAATGCAAGTGCACCGTTCAAAAGAACTCCAGCAGAAGAATGACATAATAAAATTCCAAATCTACTATTTCCATTATAACTTCATCCCTTTCTATAGCCGAGTTTATAGAGTTGTGAGTAACTGAGTACTGTTCAAGTCCTCATCTACGAGAAAGGGCAAAGAAACCCATGCAAAACGCATGTATGATAAAAGAAAATTGGCAGCAGAATGTGTAATCAGATCTAGTTAGCAGCCTGAAAGTGTACTACAGATTCTAAGGAGAATAGAAAATGTACCATCTGCTTGTCATATCGCTTCCAGAATAGCAGCATGTCTCTGGATATCTTCCTGGTGCGAATAGGTGCACTCCTTGGCAATTTGTATGATCTAGCCACCTTAATTCTCACCTGTGAACTCGAAATAACAGCAGATGAGATGCAAGAGAATGGCAGTTTAGAAAAGCAAATAAATTAAAATATAAACTAAATGAGTAGGTAACCATAATATGAGGGCCAATTTCAATTACCTCTCTTTGGCAACCATCTGCAAACCTCTTGGCATCAATTGTTTGTTTCCGATGAAAAGTAGTGAATATTCGATGGTGTTTTGGTATATCTCTTCTGACAATGTTGATCCAGGCTTTTCTAATCTTGTCCCTTTCTATCTTTTCAATGACTGCAGGATCATTCTTCACCTTCAGCTTCTTTGGTAGACTTCGTTTAACAATCTGAAGAAAGGATACATAAAAGAAGGTCAGGAAAAATAGATATTGTTGCCAGAGCCGTGAACGATACAAAATTATGAAAATTTTCATAAAATACTGTCACAGGATCCAAACCTCATATGTATCCCCCTTCTCCAGAACCTTCACGTAATGGACCTGTAAAACACCACCCTCTGACAGAATTGTCCGTGCAGTACTTCCAGCAGCTCCTTCTGGAATGACAGAATTCATTGCAGCTTCTGACACCTTGAGACTGAAGTTTGGGGTGGAGTGTGAAGCTGACAAGGCCTTCACTCTAGCTTGAAGAGATTCATATTGAGGTCGAGGCTCACCCATTCCATTACGACTTCTTGCTCCAGACCTTTTATCGCTAGCCATCAGTTCGGCTAATGATCTCAGATCCAGAGTTCCTTTCAAGTAAAAATCTTCCACGTGAATATCTGAAAAGCTTGGTAAGTTTAATGATGCCACCAGCTTGTCATAACTTGGGGGGATTTTGTAGATAACACCATCACCAATATCTAAATACGAAGGTTCATATGCTATTCTGCAAATGATGCAAAATTCGAAGTGTCAATCCAGGAAACCCAACACCATTAGATAACTAAAGGGATTAGACAGGGTTACACGTTCTCCATGGAACATGAAAAACGTATGAACAACATACTTGGGGGTAATATCTGAATCTTGATAGCTTCCTCGCCTTTGTGGGATCGCATCAGATGCAAAATTTGACGAGGTGTCCATGTCATAGAATCTCCCATGGTGATCGTTCCCTAGTTTCCTACCTCTGCTCACAATGCTCTTTGGCACAGGAACACCCATCAAATGTTTGTGATTAGCTTGAGACTCCTTGGGCCTACTTTTGAATTTTTGTATATGCTCTCCAAGCATTGATCGGTAGTGCTCCTCAGTAACATGTTGATTGTAGAGGTCATCATCATCCTCTGCATCATCATCAGCTTCTGTCCACCGCTTTCTCTTCTTGGTACTAGAATTCATTCCCGGTTTAAGGCCATTGCCGTAGTTTGCCACTACACCACGTTTGACCATCACCAACCATTTAGACACAGATAAAAGTCACTCGTTGTGTTACAGTTGGGTGGCAAAAGTAATACTATAAAACCAATAAAACTTGTACCTTGATTGCTTCTAGTTTCATCCTGGCTACTACTCCCATAATAATCAAATTCATCATCAGGTTTCGGAATTTTGAAGTTCTTCAACGGCTGCAAGAGTGGAAATTCAGCCAGAAACAAACGAAAAATCCATAAAACCCCACCGAATTTTAACAGTTAAAAAACAACCCCACTATAGGAACATGACGAAGTTATAGAATTGCAAAATTTCCAATCACCAAAACTACATTCATCAGTCACATGATCATCCAACATATACACACCATCAAAGAACACATCAAAAAAGTTATAATTCAAAGGAAAACGCAAAAAATTTGAGACCGTATAGACCTCGAGATCGAAGAGATTTGCGTAACGCGACTCCTTGGGTTGCCTTCTAGAAGGATCCATGAGAGACAGAAGAGAATGACACAGCCTCAAAATCCGGAGAGTCTAACCCTTAAAAGCTGCTAATAGTATAGAAACATTCGTCACGAGAAAGAGGAAGAGTTCGTCTCGAGGAAGAACCCTAATCCAGTACGATAGAGAAGAGGGAGAAAGGTAAAAGAAGAGATGCGCAAGATAGTGGACTCAGCTGGTACGGGAAGAAGACGAGACTACTAACATACGCCATTAGAATAAATCTTCTTACCGTGCGCCCCTCCTCCACAAAAATCATTTAATTTCCTTTTTTTTTTGGTGCTTCAAAAACCCTCCGATACTGGCCGGTCAGATAACGACGGAGACGAGAAAGATCCCCCAGGGAAAAAGTGCCGTTTTGAAAGAAAATAACTTTTGGGGGTAAAACAGAATATATAAGAAGTATATGGGCAAGTTTAGAAATATTGAAAGTCTTATTCGACATAACCCTAATACCAATATAACAAGATTTTCCTCATCGTCTCCAAAACTCCATCTCTGCCGTCTTAGAGCTCGGCGTAATAGGTTTTTTTTTTTTCCAGTGGAAAGCGGCGGAGATAGAGTGGTTGCGACGATGGCGGAAAGCAAAGAGAACTATGACCTGACCCCTCGTGTAGCGCCTAACCTGGACAGACACCTGGTGTTTCCTATACTTGAGTTCCTTCAAGAGCGTCAGCTTTATCCTGATGAGCAGATCCTGAAGTTTAAGATCGAGCTTTTGAACAAGACGAACATGGTCGACTACGCCATGGATATTCACAAGAGCCTCTACCACACTGAAGACGCTCCCCAAGGTATCTTTTGTATATCCTCTCTGGAAATGCCTGTGATATTTGGCGTTTTTTGGTTTGGTTGTTTGATGATGAATATGATGTTGAATTTTTGGGCAATTGTGGTGATATAGATATGGTGGAAAGGAGAGCAGAGGTGGTGGCCAGGCTAAAATCTCTGGAGGAGGCGGCTGCACCACTCGTGACTTTCCTTTTGAACCCCAACGCGGTTCAGGAGCTAAGGGCTGACAAGCAGTACAATCTCCAGATGCTGAAGGAACGCTACCAGGTTCTGATTTTGGCTGATAAATTTGTCTGATTTGTACTGTTTGATTTGCATTTGGTATCGAGGAACTCAATTCTTATAGTGTCATGTTTTATCAGATTGGTCCAGACCAGATTGAGGCTTTGTATCAGTACGCCAAGTTTCAGTTTGAATGTGGGAACTACTCTGGTGCTGCTGATTATCTTTACCAGTACAGGACCCTGTGTTCCAACCTTGAGAGAAGTCTCAGTGCCTTGTGGGGAAAACTTGCATCTGAAATATTGATGCAAAACTGGGACATTGCACTTGAAGAGCTCAACCGTCTCAAAGAAATTATTGACTCAAAGGTCTGCTTTCTAAGTTTCTTCTAGCTTGGGACCTTTGAGATGTGAGTATATGTACTAACTAGCATTTGGTTTTTCAGAGTTTTGCATCGCCGTTAAACCAGGTGCAGAACAGGATTTGGTTGATGCACTGGGGTCTCTATATCTTTTTTAACCATGACAACGGAAGGACACAAATCATTGATCTTTTTAACCAAGACAAGTAAGTTCAAATCTTTGTGTCATCTGCGTCTCCTCTCGTCCATATACCTTGAACACCTCTCTATTCCTTTAACATATTTATTTAAATTTCTTTCTCTCGTTTTCTTCCCTGTATATCTATGCTTGCCCTTTTTTTCTCTTGCATCTAAATATTTTTTAGCTGAACTTGATATGCAATATTGCTTTCTCTGTACACCCCTTATTAGTCTCAAGAAAAGCGTGGTCTGATTGCAATGAAGTTATGCAAATGTGGTGTTTTATGTGTGAGACAATGTTATGTGTCTTAAGTTAATTCTGCTGTGCAATTAAGTTATTTGCAATCACTAGTAGGAGAGTCTTCTCTTTCTTTTTGTCCTGACCTTCTGTTAGGGTTGTGCTTAGTGTGGTCATTTGCTGAAAATTCATTCACTTTGTTTTGCATGCTGCACCGCTGTATACTAATTTGAATTATTTCTTCAGGTATCTGAATGCCATACAAACTAGTGCTCCACACTTGCTGCGTTACTTGGCAACTGCTTTCATTGTCAACAAAAGGAGAAGGCCTCAATTAAAAGAATTCATTAAGGTCATTCAGCAAGAGCACTACTCCTACAAAGATCCTATTATCGAGTTCCTGGCATGTGTGTTCGTCAACTATGACTTTGATGGGGCTCAAAAGAAGATGAAAGAGTGTGAAGAGGTAAAGCAGCTCACATGTTTATTGGTTTTGTGGAAAATGGTGCGGAGCTGTACAATCAACACACTTACCTTTTAATATGATGTAGGTCATTGTGAATGATCCATTCCTTGGCAAGAGAGTTGAGGATGGAAACTTTTCAACTGTACCACTGAGAGATGAGTTTCTTGAAAATGCCCGCCTATTTATCTTCGAAACCTATTGCAGAATTCATCAGAGAATTGACATGGGGTAAGTTATCACGTTCAGTTAAGTGTATTCGTTTCCACATCTCATGGAATTGCTCAGTTTATGTTCCTTGTGCACTGATGGTCCTGTCTGCTTCTGATTGAGGTGGGAAGAGTTTTTGTGATACTGTAGTTTATCGTTTTGTACTCATATCGAGAATCTTTGGTCTTGGCAGAGTGCTTGCTGAGAAATTGAATCTGAACTATGAGGAGGCTGAGAGATGGATTGTGAACCTTATCCGCACCTCAAAGCTTGATGCCAAGATTGATTCCGAGTCAGGAACCGTAGTTATGGAGCCTACTCAGCCCAACGTGTAAGAAGAATACAGTTTTATACTTAAATCTAATAACATCATTCTTATTATCCTTGATGTCTGAAAGTTGTACAATGTGAAACTCGTTTCCCACTTGATGCAGGCATGAGCAGTTGATAAACCACACCAAAGCCTTATCAGGACGGACATACAAGTTAGTGACTCAGCTCTTAGAACACACACAGGGGCAAGCAGCTCGATAATCAAAATTTTGCTGTGGAATCTATCCCGACGTTTCCTTGATAATACTCAGTTTTGCTTGACTCGAATCATTTCTTTTGTTTGCTCTGAATTCGCCTTTACTTTGGAAAAAGTCTACATGTTCATCTTCGGAAAGTTATTCTGTTTGAAATATTGGATTCACCAGATTAATCCTTTGTTTAAGCTCCTGAAGTTTGATTGTGATCAAAGCGTTTGAAGGTTTTTGACATGTGATTAAGCCAATATAAGTTTCTGCCTTACGATGAGAATTTCTAATTCGATAATGAGTGAAGTCAATCACAGTATATATGTCACCAGTAAACAGGAAATAGTTATGAAACTGGGAAGAACAGGTCACAAACCAGTATAATTATCGCCTCTCAAAAGCATAAAATTACACCAGGAATCCAACACACCAGAGTCATCAAAAGAGAGAAGATTTCAATTTTTTTTTAAGCTAACCTATGTAAAGTTCCTTCAGTATGAAGTAGTAGCAGATGGTTTCAATTTCTTTGGAGGTGGGTTTCCTCCAGAGAGCACCACGTAGGAATAGAAACACAACATGGAAGCACTGCAATGAATTCAATGAATTGAACATAAACACAAGGTTACATGAATCCACTAAAGCTACATCAGATTCTGTTGTAGAACACAAAAGGATTTCTTACCTGACGACAGCAAAAAGCCCGGCAGGAAACAACTTCTTAGTCTGCATAAGTACATCATTAAGCAGTTGAAGTCAAGCAAGCAAAACGTTAAACAATCAGCATGATCAGAAAGATGATGAATACCATGGAATAAGCTGTGAAGTTCTTCCAGAAGACGACAGCTGAAAGCACTGCATTTTCATGGTTTAGAAGAATCAGTAAGCACAAAATCTTTCATAGATAAAAGAAACATTTAGATAGACATGTGTGCACATAATGATCTTGGTTCAGAGATGACCACTTTTTAGTATAACACAGTAATACTTAAATGGATTTTCATAAATCCACTTATCATGTGTAAGAAGTAAGATACCAGTAATTTCTTGATTAAATGAATTACAGATAGAAAGTAGTGATTACAAAACACCCATTCATTGTTCCTGTAGAGGGTAAATGAAGATCACCTGCTTGTCCTAGTATATAAGGGAAACTAGATTTTCCCTGTCGCCAAATCTTTAAGCTCAAAGTACTAAGGGCCAGAAGGCCACCACCATAGAGGACGCCAGTACTTAAACTTGTAAGATTTCGAGAAAACGCAAATCCAAGAAGCCCTCCACTCATAACGAGACCACCTGACAAAGTGTCATTTATGAAGCAAAATTAACACCAACGAGTTACCCTGACAATAGATACTCTCATATGGGAAATGAAGGAAGTGAAAAGTTTTAAAAACAAAACAAACTTTAACAGGCGGCTCAGAAATGCTAAGATTTGAAATCAAGCTTGAGAGTCACAAAGTACCATAAGGAATGCCAAAACAGAAGTCGTGGATCTTTGCTGCTCTTTTTGGCTGAGTGGCAACATGTTCCTCTACTGAATCTGTAATAATCTCTTTACTGGTAGCAGTTTCATCCACTGTGGAATACGGTTTCGATGTTTTCTCAACAAAAGGTTTCGAAACCTCAGCTGCATAGCTTAGAGAAGCTGGTGTTTCTGAGCTGTTCCCATCAACGCTTCTAACTACAAAAGACTGCACCATTTCAAGCGAATTAGCCGCTAGTGATCTCACTACCAGAGAGACAACCAAAGAACTGGATATGATTGTTCTAAGCTATCCAATACCCAGCCAGAGAAGAGAATGGTTTTTTTTTGCAGAAGATTAAATCATAAAACATGTTCCCTAACATCTCAGCCAGAGAAGAGGGAAGCAATTCAAGTCCCAAGTAGAAACATTTCTGGGAAACAAAAGCTAATGTCGAGTACGACTTAAAGAAATCAAGCTCATTGAATTTGACGGCAATCAGGAAAATATAAGAAATACAGTATTGGGCATCATGGTAACCAAATCGAGATGAAGAAATCTATATCTTTGATTGAAGCAATACTCGAGCAGTATACCTCGGGACGAATCCTAGGGCATGGAAAAGATCGGCTCTGGAAGTGAAATTGGCGATTGGTGGAGGGGAAACAAGCAAGCTGAGAGATTTTCGATGCCATCGTAGAGATCTGAGACTGAAAAACTGAAGTGAAAAGTCAAAAGGGAAAAATCAGAATCGATTTAGGGGGAAGGAGCGTGGTCAGCACGAGAGGAAGTGGTTGATTTTGATTCAGCCGGCGTTAAGGACTCTGCCGAAAATGAAGTCGATTCTGATCGGACAATCGTGACCGTCCGTTCCATTTTGAAATTGATCGGTCAAAATGTGGCGAAGAATTACGCGCATTTCGTATTACAATTGATTTATCGTTTCGATTAAAAGAAAAAAAAAAATTTTGGATTTTTTGTCAAAGGCTCAAAGCCACAAATGAATTTTTTTGTCAAAGCCACTTCTAGAATTTGTTGATTAATTTTTCTTTGTAAACTCTTTCTCTTGAAGTGGCTTTGTAATTTAAGCCTTTGACTGACAAAATAAATAATTGAAATTTCACTTTATTTTTTCTCTCTTTGGATGCATTGATTTTCAAAGTTTAGGAGATAAAAAAAAAAAATCCATTTAAATCAGATGTGTGAGTTTGTTAATTCTTCCGTTCAGTTGGTTTTAGATATAGGATTTTCGGTTTAGCTTTCAATGGGTTCAGATTAGTCTCAGGTTTTTTGTTGGGCTCATTTCGCCTAAGGCCGAGTGGCATTAGTTACTCTGTTACAACAACAGAGTATGCAAGCAAGTCCAGTCTAGGTAGCACTTAGAACATTTGATATTAAACAGCATGAAAATGAGATATAAAAAATGTAAAACTTAACTAATGAGAATAGTCAATGTACCACTACTCTAGACAAAGATGACCAAAAAAAAATAAAACACTTTTTTAAAACTAATTAATTAACTAGAATAAGTGATACATTGTCGTCACTGGCGTGAATATCGGAGCGACAACTAAGTTGAAAGAATTCTCGTCGGTCAACAAACGGTACGACCCAAGACTCACGACAGTACAAGTCTTTTCTGGTACATCATCATTTAAGCATTAAGCATTGCCCTAACGACCACGCAACAGTAACCACAACGAACAACAAAACTAAACGATGCGAGTGCTTTTACTGAATATTACTCCTTCTTTCCGAGTTGAAACGTACAATCTTCATTTCGTTCGGTAACTTGTAATCGATAAGTTTTTAACAAAAGCAAAATGTATCTACCGGTTGAGTGAATGTCACTAGAGGTTTGATTCCAATTTATTCATGTTACAAAAACTGAACGTAAATCAATTTTTTTTCCTGTACGGATTGTTTCGGTCAACACAATTTCGATTTTCTGAATTAGTCGTCTCTATTGCCTGCTTGATTTCAACAACCCTAAACCCTAATAACTTCCACTTGTTGCTTGACTTGCAAGTTGCACCAAGTGGGCTTATGAAGAGACAAATGTCTCTCTCTCAATCTCTTATGTGTTACTGTGTTAGATACCATGTCTCATACCATTGTATTAAATATTAATAGATACTAGCACGTTTTTTTTCTTATTGCGTATTCGGTATATTTCCATATTCCCTTTTGGGTATATTTCCATATCATTTCCCTAGAATTTACTATATATATGTGTATTTCAAAGATCAACTTAATAACCATAAACGATTTTCGACTTCTCTTGATCATCATTAGCTCAAATATCTTCCCAACCTAGCCATGGATCTCCGTTTCTTGGCGTCCTTAACCCTTCTTCTCGGCCTATTCTTCGTCAATTCAAACACCGCAGGTCATCAATCTCTATTTAATTTCATTCTGTATATAGACAATATAACATATTAAATTATCAATCTGGACTTCTGACCACTCGAGATTTTGAATTTTTCTTAGAGTACTTTCTTACAGTTAATTTTTTTTGTTTTTAAAAACTAAAATTACCAAGTCTTTAATTAGATTGTTATAGAAACTTCAATATACCGTTTCTATTACTGTTCTATAGAAATTTCACATGTGGCAGTTAACCAAATATTTAGATTGTTATAAGAGAGCGACATGTGATAATGTGTTATATGTTGGATTTAATATTTTAACAGCTGGACAACAAGTCGGCGTTTGCTACGGAAGATATGGCGACAATCTCCCGTCGCCGGCGGAAACCGTTGAGCTCTTCAAACAGAAAAATATCCGGCGAGTCAGGCTATACAGTCCGGACCACGACGTTCTCGCCGCCTTACGTGGCTCCGACATCGAAGTAATGTTGGGCCTTCCCAATCCGCACCTACAGCGGGTGGCCTCGAGCCAATCCGAAGCTGACACGTGGGTCCAAAACAACGTCGTTAACTACAGGGATGACGTCAAGTTCCGTTACATATCTGTTGGGAACGAAGTGAAGATCTCGGACTCTTACTCACAGTTTCTAGTCCCAGCCATGGAAAACATCGACGGGGCAGTTTTAAGAGCCGGTCTCAGTGGTCAAATCAAGGTATTGTCAAAACTCAAAACCCATATACGTCTAATTTTTTGTTTGTGTTTGCCTTTTACATATTTTAATGAGTTTTTTTTTGCAATAGAAACATAAGCTGTTATTAGGATTTTAAGCAAAAGTTTATTTTTGTCAATTAAAGTTTCTTTTTAAGTTTACATTTAGCAAAATTATCTTATGAGTAAGTGGAAATGTTCTATCTTAAATGTAAATTTTGTTTTGGAAACGTAACTGCGTCTGAAACATCAATGGAACCCTAAATTATGTTTTATTTTATGCGGAATTCTTAACAATATGTATCTTTATTGCGCTTGAAGATTTCTGTTTTAATTATTTTAAATGATTTATATATTCTTAATAGGTATCGACGGCGGTAGACATGGGAGTGCTCGGAGAATCTTACCCACCTTCGAAAGGCTCGTTTAAAGGAGAAGTAATGGTACTTATGGAACCGATAATACGTTTCTTGGTGAACAAGAACTCTCCTTTACACTTAAACCTCTACACTTACTTCACCTACGCGGGTAATCCAGACCAAATCCCGCTCGATTACGCTCTCTTCACGGCTTCTCCAGGAACCGTCTCGGACCCTCCAAGATCTTACCAGAACCTATTCGATGCGATGCTCGACGCGGTGCACTCGGCTCTAGAGAGATCCGGTGGTGAATCGTTGGAAGTTGTTGTGTCGGAGACTGGATGGCCAACGGAAGGAGGAACCGGGACGAATTTGGAGAATGCGAGAATTTATAACAATAATTTGATTAATCATGTGAAGAATGGGACACCGAAAAGACCAGGGAAAGAAATCGAGACTTATGTATTTGCAATGTATGATGAGAATGCGAAGCCGACTCCTCCTGATGTTGAGAAGTTTTGGGGATTGTTTCATCCGAACAAGCAGCCTAAGTACGATGTTAACTTTGGTTGAGCCAAAACCAACGTGCCTTCGAGCGAGGGATTATTTGAAATATTTTAAATTTAAAGTATACAAATTATGTAATGAGTGTTGAATAATGAGGCTTCTATTTCTAAGTTAAGATTGTGATTTTTATAACGTCTATTCTGTTACTTATGATCATTGTAAGGAATTGTGATAATTTTTCAACAATTAATCAGTTTCGGTAAATTAACATGTGCATGACACAAAGGAGGAGATTTTTCAAGTTCATGAGTTTTGAGTTTGAGTAGTACTGATTACTGAAGATGAAATGGAGAAAAAACCTAATTTAATCTATTATAGTTATAACTAGTTGCGAGCGAATATATAACTCTTAGCAATTGTCGGAAGTTCTTTAGTATCGGCTAAAACCTTTTTATTACTGGTGGAAGGTCCATCATTGATGACGAAAAGCCCAAATCCTTTGCAATTTGGGATTAATTAGTATTGGAAAGTCATAATCCAAAGAAAGACATGATTGGTGGCTGCCTTAAATCTCAAATCAGTGTTTACGTATCGGTCTGAGTGACTCCTGCAGAAATTAGGGGTTGACAACAACTTATAAATAAAGAGGTCCTAGGAAAAGTTAAGAAACACAAAACAGTAAGCTAAGAAACCTTAAAGCTACATGCTCACCAAGTTTCCAACAATAACCTTTATTCAATCAAATCTTCCGACAATCAGATTTTTAGGTAGCCGACATCTAGTCTCTACAAAATCTTCGTATAGTAGTTAATTTGTTGTACTTGAGGCGATTATAACTGAAATTAATTTGTTGATTAATGAAATATATTTTTCTGTCATTTTGTAGAAGTGACTCAGTTAGAACTAGTTAGAACTTCATCCAAACAATGATTATAAATTAGAAGTTTTAGATGGTTTAGAAAGTGTAATCATTTGATTATAAAATATTTAAACCAAGATAAAATAATAAATTAAACTCAAAATTGAGAAAATTTAGTTGTAAAAAGATGAGAAAAATATTAGACGAACGCGATAAATAGTATGCTATTGTAATCTAGAGTTTTCTTTTTTAATTACAAACCGCATAAGCAAAACGCAGTAAAATTTTAAGTCTTCGTCTCTTGCATAAAATCCAGGATTCTAATTGAGACGATTTTGTTTTTTAAATACTTGAAGCATGATTTTCACTTGTAATGACGATAAACGTTTTATTTGAACCAACAAAAAAATTACATCTACCGAGCTTAATGCGAATAAAATTTTCCAATTTAGCAATAAATTTTTCAGTCATCAATTTGCCGCTATCTGTAGCCAAATTTTCTCTTTGTCACCAATCCATAATTAAGATAGTTACATATTTCTGAAAATTTGGCTATGAACTGAAATTTGTTTTTATTAAAACCTGTCACTAAAATTATGATAGAATAATCAATGGGTAATCCATCGTGGTGGATCATTTTTGTTAGGGTGTTGAACTAAATTATAATGAGAAATGTCGAATTTTTACTTTTCTTATTTAGAGTGTTTCGGGGATAGAAAGTGTAGATTGTAGACTTTAGTGTCTACCGTGTTTTAAGGTGCCATTGATGGTTCTAAGACCCATTGTGAAGTGTGAACGTAAGTAAGTCATCTAACCATAATTGATGTTGGCTAGTATATATGTCTAATGACGTCCAAATATACAATTTAATTAATAGTCCACACGCGATTGACGTATGATTAACGGCTGATAATACCATGATCCAACCTATCAACCCAATAAATCATCACAATCATTTAATTTTGAGTATTTTAAAACTAAATATTTAGTTTCGGGCGATTCGTTCGTCCCATTTAACACTTCAATCTCTAGCTAGTTCGACCCTATTGAAAACTACTTATGTAGAAACCTCATATTCTAAGACATTTCAAAGCATAGATCTAATTAAGAGGTATTTGTGAATGGTGATTTATCCATTGACTGACTTGAACCCCACACTCGCTCTATAAATTAGGCGCAAAATGGTACGATTTAAACATATAAAGTTTCAAAGTAACATAAAAATCCATTATCTAAACGTCTTCTTTATCATTTCATGAAAATGTATGAATCAAGGATCTTAGCCTCAACACCAATGTTGCTAATTCTTCTCAGCCTTCTAATGGCTTCCTTCTTCGACACTACAGGTTCATTCATCTTTTGAGCCTTTGTAACATCCATTAATCATCTCTATGACCCTATTGATTATATTATATTAATCTACAAAATTTGATTCATTTTTATTACCAATGATTAATTAGCTGGACAAATCGGAGTATGCTACGGGATGCAAGGCGATCCCCGTCCAAATCCAACGGACGTTGTGGCTCTTTATAAGCAGCAGAATATCCAGCGGATGAGGCTTTACGATCCCAACCAAGAGACTCTCGCCGCTCTCCGCGACTCCAACATCGAGCTCATCCTCGACGTTCCCAAAGCCGACCTTGAACGTATCGCCTCCAGCCAAACGGAGGCTGACACATGGGTCCGCGACAACGTCAAGAACTACGACGGTGTCAGATTCCGGTACATCACGGTCGGAAACGAGGTGCAACCCTCGGAGTCAGCTGGGAGGTTTCTCTTCCAGGCGTTGCAGAACATAGAGAAAGCGGTTTCTGAAGCAGGACTCGGGATCAAGATCTCGACGGCTATATACATGGGAGCCACCATGGACACGTATCCGCCGTCGCACGGAAGATTCACGGATGAGTATAAGAACTTTCTCCAACCGGTGATAGATTTCTTGGTGAACAAGCAATCTCCTCTGCTCGTGAATATCTACCCTTACTTCAGCTACAAGGAGGGCATGGACACCATCCCTTTAGACTACGCTCTGTTCACTGCACCGTCCCCTGTAGTCACTGACGACCAGTACTCTTACCAAAACCTATTCGACGCCAATCTCGACTCGGTCTATGCAGCATTGGAGAAATCGGGAGGCGGATCGTTGGAAATTGTGGTGTCGGAGAGCGGTTGGCCCACGGAGGGAGGACCCGGGACGAGTGTGGAGAATGCGAGGACTTATGTTAACAATTTGATACAACATGTGAAGAATGGAACTCCGAGAAAGCCAGGGAAAGCTATAGAGGCTTATATATTCGCTATGTTCGATGAGAACAAGAAGGAGCCTGAGTTTGAGAAGTTCTGGGGGATGTTTCTTCCAAATCAACAGCCTAAGTATGATGTTAATTTCAACTAATCTCCTTGAAGAAGCAAGGGCTAGTACTGATGCGATACATGTATTTGTCTATTTGAGGGCTTTTTCTGTAAGAGTATTTAAAAAGTGGGAACTTGTCGTAATAATAAGGAATAACAAGCCTTAAGTATGTTTTACTCCATAATAAAAGTGAGAGTTGTTTAAAAATCTACAATATATATGACTTTTTCGTTCATAGTAAAAAAAAAATTTGAAATCTAAATGAAACATTAACATCATCGCATGATCATTCTTTGATATTGTTATTAAGTTGAACTTTAACATACACAGATATACAGACTACAGAGTAAAGTTTTAAATCTTTGGATCACTACACGTACAATGCTTCTATTGTTCTACACAAGACACGTCCCTTCATGATTGCATGTGATCTATATATAGTACCAAACTCAATCTTAGCTTGTGGTCTGAGTTTTATACTAATTTTTTAAAAAATTGTTCTTCATAAGTTTTATACTGATTTTCTAGGCTGCTATATATGAGGTACCCGAGAACATAATGTATGTATATCACACAGGCATTAGAATATCGATTAAGACGACGAGGTAATTATGTATAGGAATATTCGCTTAAACGCTTGGGTATCCACTACTTTTCTTATGGCCAATCCATTATACTTGTGACGTAAAGTTGTAACGCATTTGTGACTTAGGTGATCCACTAGCTAGGTGGATGACTTTTAGGGCAGTCTTGGGGGCAGTCATATGAAACAACCCATAATTGATGATGGCTTGTTTGTCTAATGAATACAATTCACTGGTCCACGATCGACATGTGTTTAACGGCTTATACCATGATTCCAAAATGCTAGTCCTCATCGCATTTAATCTTTAGACTTTAGTGTACTATGAGGGATCAATTATATTCGAAAAAATTATGATATTCGATTTCAAAACTATTTTGGATGAGTAACAGAATACCCGTATTTGGTCTGGTCTGGAACATCACGCGCGGATTCATAATTGAAATTCAATTTCCGGCCTTTATTTTTTTATAATATTGGTCGAATTTTAATTGAGCATTTCAGATTAGATATTTGGTTTTAGGGAGAGTCTTGGTCCCAATTAACATTAAGATTTTAGTGTCTGGCTAGCTGGTTAGGCCCTATTGAAAGCAACTTGTATAGAAAACTCATCTCTCTTAAGACTTTTCAAAGCATAGATTTAGTGAAATATTCATGAACGGTGATTTAATGTATAACATTCCAAAACTAGTGGTGGTATGACGCCATGACTTTGTTTCATTTCATTTCATTGACTTGAATCACATCTTCGCCTCTATGGCCCTGATTGGTACAACTTATAGTAAAACAGTAGTTGTAAGGAATATAAACAGTATGCTGCTGAAACTGTATGTTTTTACTTAATATACATATTTTAGTGATTGGTAGAACTGAGAGTAATTAAATATAAAATTATATAAAAATATTTGATATATTTATTCTAACATATTATTCATATATATTACATTTATACCATAATTTTTTTTATATAT
>OVAY01000047.1:69903-122345 GCA_900406395.1 Kernera saxatilis
TTAAATTATATTTATTGAATTATTATTTATTTTATAAATAATAGAACAAAAAAATTAATATTAAATATTAATTAAAATAACAAAAAATTAATTTTAATATAAATATATTTTTTGATTTTATCAGATAAAATAATATAAATATATTTTTAACATTATTTTGATAAATAGATTAATTAATTTTAATATAAATATATATATTTTTTAAATTTTATGACAAAATAAAATATATATATATTTTTTTAATAATTATAAATTTAATGCTTATAAAAAACTCCATTTGAAAGCATAGAGGGAATGACCATTTAGAAAGCATTTGCACATTCCAAATGGTCTCCTAAATGATTTATTACTAAAACATGATTGACTACTTAATAGCATTAGGCCTTCTAATACGTTTTCCCTATCAAGGTCTATATATTAGGCGCAAAATGCTACGATTTTGAATATACAAAGTTGCAAGCATAATAAGAATCAATATCTTTAATCGCTACTTCATGAAGATGGCTAATGAATCGAGTTTACTAGCCTCAATACCACTGTTACTGCTTCTTCTCAGCTTCCTAATGGCTTCCTTCTTCGACACGGCAGGTTCAATTTCCTCTTTTTTACAATTGGTTACCAGAATTTGATTAATTTTTCTTCTTATCATAATGATAAGATTCTTAATTTGAAAATGAAGCTGGGCAAATCGGAGTGTGCTACGGGAGAGTTGGAAACAACCTGCCACGTCCGTCAGACGTGGTAGCGCTTTTCCGGCAGCAGAACATCCGGAGGATGCGGATTTACGACCCCTACCAAGAGACTCTCGCCGCTCTCCGCGGCTCAGGCATCGAGCTTCTCCTCGACGTTCCCAACGTGGATCTGGAGCGTGTCGCCTCCAGCCAAGGGGCAGCCGACGCGTGGGTCCGCGACAACGTCCGAAACTATGCAAACGGTGTCAGATTCCGCTACATTTCGGTCGGGAACGAGGTGCAACCCTCAGACCCACGCGCGAGGTTTGTCCTCCCTGCGATGCAGAACATCGATAGAGCGGTTTCAGGCCTCGGGATCAAGGTCTCCACAGCTATAGACACCAGAGGCGTTACTGGGTTTCCGCCCTCGATGGGTACGTTCACACCCGAATTTCGGAACTTTATTGCGCCGGTGATAGCTTTCTTGGTAAGCAAGCAATCTCCTCTGCTCGTGAACATCTATCCTTACTTCAGCTACATTAACAACATGGGAAACATCCGTTTAGACTACGCTCTGTTCACTTCACCGTCCAATGTAGTCGACGACAGGCCAAACTCATACCGAAACCTCTTCCACGCACTGTTGGACACTGTTTACGCGGCATTGGAGAAATCGGGAGGCGGATCGGTGGAGATCGTAGTGTCGGAGAGCGGTTGGCCAACGGAAGGAGGAGTTGCGACGAGTGTGGATAACGCAAGGACTTATGTGAACAATTTGATAGAAACTGTGAAGAGTGGATCTCCGAGGAGGCCAGGGAGAGCTATAGAGACTTACATATTTGCTATGTTCAATGAGAATATGAAGAATCCTGAATTTGAGAAGTTCTTTGGACTGTTTCTTCCGAATCAACAGCCTAAGTACGGCGTCAATTTCAACTAATATGGCCTTGAACACACTTCACGATGGTGATATGAGATCAATGGAATTTGAGGGCTTGTATTGTAAAGCTTTCCAAAGAGTGGGAACTTGTAATAGTAATAAGAAATAATGAGACAAGAAAAATAATAAAGTGATCATACATACATTATACATACAAGTATGTTTTACTCCATCAGTTTCGATATGTTACTACAAAGCCACTTGTGTTGAAAACTAACATTCTGAAGACTTTTCAAAGCATAGATCTAGAGAGATATTGATCATCTTTAAGGTTGACGAAAATTGCAAAAAAAACAGAAAAAAACCCCTAATGATAATTTGATTTGATTATAGTTCCATCAAGACGTTATAATTATCTCAGATTTGAACCTAAATTTGTTTTAGTTTGAGTTTTTTTTTCCCCCCTTTTTCTGCTTATATCTAGCTGATGTTTTGCATATTTGTTGTTAATTTGGTTTTCAAATTGAGAAGGCTTATGAAGCTGTTCTACTTCTTCATCAAATGCAAGTGCTGTGCTCGCTAACATAAGGCGTGATTTTCACATCTCTGAGCGTTTCCACCAGGATTGCGAGAACCGAGCGAGGAATAACCATGTGATTAGATGAAAAAAAATTCTAAATGGGACACTTTACCGTATCCTAAAATCAAAAGTCACAAATTTGATTCACTCATTGGCTTCAATCCCGGATTCATTCTCTCTATAAATTAGATGGAAAAAAAAGTTGCTACAATATAAATATATTGATATTGTTGAGATTCATTCGCCTTGATCTCGTTTAAGGATGAAAACTCTCTTTGTAAGTGAACTAAAACGATGATGCTAATGGACATGAAACAAAACTAAGTGCCGTATGTGTGATTTGTGAAGGCAGAGAGATAAAACGAGGAACCGTTTAAAGATTCTTCCTGATTCAGAGATTTATTTGTACCAACCAGCAAGAAAATGCCGAAGCAGGAAACAGAAGGCGCAAGCTAGAGCCTGCAAAAGAAACACATAAACCAAATTTGTGATTTTTCACTCACACCAGGCCAACTTGTATTAGAAATAAACATAAATGTGTATCAACAAGTTTACCTGGAAAACAAGTAGATGAATACAAAGAGACTTTTCTGATCTCCTACCAAAAATCCTCAAGTAGACGTTGACGAGTGTCCCATCTTTTGTTCCCGTTAATAATCCCGTAGCAGGATCAAACCTGGACCAAAGGAGAAAGGAAGAGTCATGTGTTGTTGGCTTTGCTTTTTATGTAACAAGACAAAAATTTAGCTTACTTTGGGAGACGATGCCGTGGACATTTCACAATGCCAGCAAGCTGAAGAGTTACACAATAACAAGTTAGATGCTTGGTAAGAAACTGAAATGTAAAAGAAAGTGTGAGAGGGAGAAAGGCGATCAAACCTGTGGAAGCGACAATAGAAAGTTCAACACTTGAGGAAGAAAAAAGATTAGAAGGGTTTCACTGCAAAAGTGAAGAAGGAGTTAGTTAGTTGAAGGCTCACATAGTTAAATGCAAAACTGCAAATGATGAAACTGAGCACAAGGAAATTTGGATGATGTGGCTGGAAATACACCTAAAGTGACCCAGAATGCCAACAACTGCCATAGTCATTCCGGCGAAGACTGTGTACGTGTCTCCGACAAAAACTGCAGAAGGGTACCTAACAAGACCAAAGAGAGGACGTGGATGTGGTTAGAGAAAGCATTCTGCGTTGCTTATTTATCTGAGTGATTTAAAAGAAAAAGACTTGAAAGTTGAAAGTATTACCAATTGTAGGCAAGCATTGCCAAGGATGTTGCCATCAATGGCTGAGTTAGATATATTGAAAAGGCATGAGCTTGACGAAATTCAGTATCAACAGATGCTCCGATTTGCATAACGTTGTGTATCAGGATCTACAAGTAACTGAGATGCATCATATCTTCACTTAAGAGAAACAAACGGGAGGAAAAAGGGACAAAAGAATGAAGGATTCCAACGCATTTTGACTGCAGAACTTACAGCAGCTGCAATAACTACGGTTTGACCGATTTCAAGGCCATTCAGACCAGCGTGAATGTTTATAGAATTTGTGCAAAAGACAGCCAGTAGCGCCATATATAACTTATATATCCGTCCTGCCAAGATAAAAATACAGTTAAGGAAATCAATTTGAAATTAATTGCTGCATGATATAACACTATATACACGAAGAATTGTACCTAGATCAAGTATTTCCAAGCCAACATAAGAAACTAGAGGTTTTGGTATAACGATAGTTGTGTGTCCAGCATAAGCCATCAGCAGTGGAAGGGTTGCAAAAGATGGCAGGAGAAGTTTCCTACACATTTGAAAAGAATTAATATGTGAACAAAGTTCACGCATGAACTTAATCAAACAAAATAAGAACTGCACCTACACTCTCCAAGGCACATCAAGGACGTCATCTACAAATCCAAGCAAAATCATGAAGCAAATAGATGCCAATGCTGCATTGTACTCCACAAGCCACTGCACAGAGTCATTCGGCCAGATTGATGAAATGTGTTCAAGGAAATAGATGAGCCAAGAGCTACCAAGTTTATAGTTCACATCCGTCTAGCAACAACATATTACATTTTACAAAATAACACATATGCAAAGCAGAAGAAATGAAAGGATAATTATCTCATGAGGTTTGCATAAACAATGACCCCATTCAGCCAAAAGAAATGAATGATCAAGCTAGTAGCTTCTGAGATCAGCACACTTACCAACGAATCTTCAGTGAAATTAAAGAACTGAAATATTATCGCCACAATCAAGAAGACAATACCGACAACAATTCCCAACGACTCAGGCCTACAAAGAAAAAAGATGAAAACAAAAGTGAGAAATGCACACCAAAACCCTTCAAGCCAAACCACACACGCAGAAGTCAGATGTCCCAGAGATCAAATCAAACCCAAACATCGATAGATCATCAATCAGAAAATGAGACAGCTCACAGTTTTCCTCCCACCTAAAAATCAAATCTAAGAGATATCCATTTGAAGAAAAACGATGAACACTAATACTAATTTGAAACCTAAACAACTAAATAAGACAAATCGAAGATGAAAAACTTACACTTTAACTTCTCCTTGAGGCGTGCCCCTTTTGTTGATGTCAAAACCAAACATGTTACGCCTCAGAACGTATCTGGCAGCCACAGGAATCAATTTGAGTGTAACAAAGAACCCCACCAAGCTAAGCCCAGCGTTAATGAGTATCGGACGCTTGAGCTCGTTATCAACATTGTAATGGAAACAGAGAAGGTAGAGATAGAGCGAACAAAGAAGCGAAGAGATCACGAGAATCACGCCCAATTTCGGCGGTGCGAGACGGAAATCATCTCCGGAAGAAGCAGTGGTCTTCTGCTCAGCCGGCGCCGATACAGGTTCTGATGGAGCCGGTTTCGCCGAATTAGTCACTGAAGAAGTTCGCTTACGAGCAGTCATGGCGGATCCGTTGGCTCCTTCGGTTCCCCGCCTCTGGATTTTGCTTTCTCGACTTTTCGCTAAAGCTGAAGTCTGTAGCATTCAACTAGGACTTGCCACTACGACGACGTATCAGAGTATAAGAAAATTTTCAATTCATCCCAAAAGAAAAGAATTGTTCAAAAAAGGCCAAAAGTTTAGCTTTTTTCCCCCAAACCTTTTCAATCGATAGTGTGAAAGAGAAATTTAGAAGAAAAAATAAAAATGCAGGAAGAGTACATTACACGCAAAAAAAAAAAAAAAATTGGCCAGATCCAACATGTAAGTAATGATACTTTTATTCTACAGTAGCTAATCTAAATTATTATTCTTTGTTTAATAAACTTTGAAACATCATCTCTCTAATGTCCTCAGAACATCCAGGCTTATAGGCTTATTGCCATCAAACAACTTTTTCATGTAAAATAAGCTGGTGATGAGAAGAAACTTAAGCCAAACAAAAAAGACAAAAACTGCTGATATAAAACACAAAAACATTTCCACAAGAAAGCAAACTAAAGCAAAGCTATAACTAGGACCAAACTAATCGGCTACAAACTTAGCAACAACCACCATCTCATGAGGATTCTTCTTGTCAGTGGCTGCGACTAATTTGACATAAGTCTCTTCTTTAATGTTGTGGCTCCTGCTCTCACCCCAAGCACAGATAACTTTACTCAAGTTCCTAGAACGTTATCAGTCAAATCAGGACGAATCTGTGAACTTTGGGATTCAATCATCAGCTGACTAATCAAATCATGTCAGAAACCAGAGAAGGCGATGAATTTGTATTTGAAGAATCAACATGATCAAGTATTCTGCATAGTACATATATAATAGAAGCCTGCTAATATTCTATTCCTATTCATCTGTTGAATCATCTGTGTATAACTATAACCTAGACGAAAAACTTTCCGAAATGTACAACCAGGGCTCATGTTCAAAAACTGTGAAATCATTCTAAAGAATCCCACTCTTTGTAAAAACTATTCAGATTATGGAACCATCTGGGTTGCTTCCAAGCCTGGAGGCGATTGCGGTGGTATTGCTGATGCTTGAGATTCACTGTCAGGATCAAGATGGGATTCCAACACCCTCCTCCTACCAGTTGCCTGAGATGATTCTCGGGTAATGCTTAATTTGGAATCAGCGGTTGAAGACTTGTTCCCATCTTTTGAGAGTGACATGTGAGCTGCGGTTACTACGGAGCTGAAAACACCTGCCTCTCTTAACTCTTGGATTATAACCTGTGAAAGATGATAGCTTGTGGAAACCAAGCATAGATCGAACATTTCAAATGGATAACAAGGTTTGGGTTTGTGGTAACTAACCATGGGGGCATAAATTCGGGTCAGAATTCCCTTCCTAAGGAGTGTCAACTTCAATTTTTCATCCATCCACACTACTTGTTCTCTGTACCTGTATCGGTGGAGCTTGTTAGAATGCAGCATGGAAGAATGGGATGAAGAGTAGTGATTATATTTGAGTCGACACTGATACCATTGAAGCATTTCCTCTGAACTCGCGGTTGAAGCAATGATAAATGCCTACGCAAAAATGATGTCTAAGAGCTGTGACTTGTAATCTACAAGTAGTAAGCAAGAGATAGAGAGGAAAAAGTATCGATTCTCACTCACAGCTCTGTCAAACTCCAACATGAAACATCTCTTAACATCCACCTTAGTGGGCTTGCAACC
Source organism: Kernera saxatilis (assembly GCA_900406395.1). Taxonomy (NCBI): domain Eukaryota; kingdom Viridiplantae; phylum Streptophyta; class Magnoliopsida; order Brassicales; family Brassicaceae; genus Kernera; species Kernera saxatilis. The sequence continues at coordinate 76,687 of OVAY01000047.1, forward strand.
ACAACGATCACGTCTTGAAGTAAGATCTGAAAATCTGGGATAAGTGTAGTGCAGCACAGCAGCTTCTTCTAGTTTGACCTCACTATCAAAAACATTCCATTTATCAACCACAAAATAGTCAACACCCCAGAAATTGACATGCTCAAGCACTTCCATATCCCATTACAAACCAAAAGCATGCAAAAGAAGCTTCTATTGATTAAACTGCACTAGAATCTAACATGTTCGATGCAGGGGAAAGCGATGCTAAATACAAAGACTCATATACAAATTGTGTAAGCCAAAGAGAAAAGAGCATACTTTGGACTCTTCTTGTAGTTGTGCCATCTATGAGCACCATTGGGACGAAGATGGTCCTGAACACGGGCAGCAGCTTTTCCATTTCCATAGGTTAGAAAATAGTTTGGATTTCCACGAGTGGCCTCTTTATAGCTTCCAAAGTAAACATCTCTAGGAAGATGGTCATAATTCTTCTTGAACATTGATACCTATAATTAAATGAAAGTACAACAAGAAAATGTAGTTTTAGATCTATAAAAGATAAGCATGTACCAATGGTGACAATCACAATCATGTAATCAATTTATCATGGGGGCCTGATAGCTTCAGATGGTTACTAGGAAGCAAGTAAACACAGAAGATGATGATTTCTGTACCTCACTGAAAGGTTCCTTGATATCATCTCGCTCAACGCTGCTCTCCTGACACAAGGAAAAGGACAATGCTGATGAAGCCAGAAGAAACTTTTTTTAGTATAAAAATGAAAATCCAAAGACTCACATAATTTGGAAAGACAACTGCATCCACGTCTGCAGAAATATTTCCTAGCAATTTCCGTAAAGAATATTCAGGGGTTCCAGAAGGATGTATAAGCTCGTCGGTGTCAAGATGAATTATCCACTCCATACCAGCATCCTAAATACACCGCATAACAGAAACATGGGGCGTGAGAGACAGTTGCCATTTTAACTTTATTTAGTATCTGTTAGACTGTTACCACATGCCGTATTCAACTATGGAAAATGTAATACATACCTTAGCCATGGCGATAGCCATTTCCATGTTCAAGGACTGTTTCACGAATAATTCGTAGTTACACGGTTTGTAGAAGAAGCTCGACAACCAAGTCTCATTCCATATCCGGCTGTAAACCAAAAGGAAATGAAATCTCACATTTGTGGATTCAAAGATCTAAAATAAGGTAAAGTAAGTCCCAGCAAACAATTAGAAGAGACACGACAATCACAATGCAAACGCAGTATATCCATTACTAATATTTTCTAACCAGAAAAGAAATTGATATCAGTCCAGGATTCAAGGCCACTCTAACCCACAAAATCAGAACTTATCTACACTCAATTTAGAAAAATTTCTGCAATTAAAAAAAAAATTCTTTTCTACAACTTTCACCAAGAAAAAAGAACAGATATTCACAAAGATGCACACCAGAATACCTTTTAGCCTGCTGTTCTTCTAATTCTTTTGTCCTGTGTATAACTTTTACACCCTGCAAAAGAAATTACATTGGCAATAAGAAGAGACGAAAAGAAAACTGCGGTTAAAGAAAAACAAATTAATGGATGAGGCAAAAGCTCCAGAGCATACAGGGATAGTCTCCAAAACTCGAGACACATTTGGGGATGCAGCCTTCCCCTCAACAAATAGATAAAATGCTGAAACTCCAATAACTTTGTGAAAGAAAATCCATGGCAGTGTTTGCTCTAAGCCAGCGGAAGTGCTTGTTGTAATGCATATCTAGCATAAATCGCAAAAACGAAAACACATATTTGTAAAAAGTCAGAATCTTTTCACCATTTCATAAAACTGAATACATTTCCAAGTTTTCAAATCAAATCTCAGGTAGAGACAAGTACCAGAGATTTATTTCAGTGTAGCTAGAAGATTCATAAACAACATTATTGCTAGGTATGGATCGATTGACAGTAACCATTTCATAGTTTAGGATCAAATTCAGAATGTCTCAGCCCTTAACAATACCTGATGACTCAAATTCTACATCGCAACTCTTGTTATAGTCAATCCATCACAATGAAACCCATAACAATGATCAACGATATGAACAAGAATGCGCCTAAATCAAATCAAGTGAAACCGAAGAAATATTAAATCAGGAAACCCAAATTGGATCACAAGGCGTCGTCACTCACCCTAGGTTTCAGATCCGACTGGTAATCGAATTTCCAGCCCCGGAAATAGGGAAACGAAGGGGCACGGCTCTGACCTAAGAGATCAATACAACCCGAATCAGAGCCTGAACGACGCAAGGAGCGTTTCTCGTGGATTGTAGACATTCCGGGGAACTCGTGAGGATCCGTAGACCAATGCGTAACCGGGTCGTCGAGTCCGCCACGCCATTGGAGAACAAAGGCAAAAGAGGCGAGGGAGAGAGGAAGAAGGGTCACGAGCAAGAAAAGACGCGAGGAAGATGGTGATGATGTTGAGGAAGAAGAGGACACGGTGGGTTTAGAGGAGGAGTACAAGAGACCCGCCATGGGAGAATGCAGCAGGAAAACGCCAGAGGCATAGAAGAAGATAGACACTATGAATCCATGGGAGGGTGGTGGGAGGGAGACGAAGTTGAAACTGAAAAGAGTTTGAAAGGAAATTGGAGACGGAGCCGTTTGTCAGTTGGCCTTTCTTCTTATTTCCCTATTATAATCAAAATAAACATATAAATATTTTATTTACATGGAAAAAATACGAATAAATAATATCATATATGCTTAATTTAAGTTTCTAAATTGAAAAAAAATTATCATATTTACCTCCAATAATTAATTAACGTGATAGTATGGCCTGCATTTTTGTTTTACCTTTTTAATATAATCCGATTTAAAACTTAATACTAATTTATGAGAACTAAAGAAATCTATGTATTATTGTTTTTTTTATCTGAAATTTTACTAAAACCGAAGAGAAATACCAGGTGAAGAACTCAAAAGCTTCAAATTACAAAATAGCTATTGTCTAACTATCATTCCTTTTTTTATAAAATGTTTTCGAAAAGATTTTGAATTGTTCAATTAATATTTTCAGGATAAAACTGATTCCAGTCATTTCAGAGTAACTTTCAAATATTGCAAAATCTAATTACCTAGTGATATTATTTTTTTTTGAAAAAACTTACCAAGTGATATTATCAATTAAAAAAGCCATCAAAAGTCAAAACTGGTTAAATTTAATATGGCTAACGATCGTATCAATCCAAAATACTTAAATGCCCGTCAAAATTTTTGGTAAGCAATAAATTAGATTTCTTACCATTGAGAAAATGCATTTAATTATAGTGCAAACTGACGAAATTATCGGTCCCTGCGGTAACGTGAACTAATTAAAGTTACTAATCTTTTTTTGGTCAAATTAAATTAGCAATCTACGACTAGGAGAATTGATAATTAAAGTTTCTGCCAAACTCTACCACATTTATGGAAAATTTTCAGCCAACCCTAATTAATTTGCTACTTATAGCAATAGGCTAATCAATTACTCCAGAATGTAAACAAACGTGACTCCGACAGTATTGCATCAGCTACGTCTTTCTATGACGAATTCGAATCTGTCCACTAACAAAGTATATACAAAATAAGAGTGACAAAAAAAATGATTACAAAACAAGAGTTTAGTGGTTTGGGTTTACAACGTAAAACCGTTTCGAATTTTATTGAAGAAATCCCGGTTCTTTACAAAAAACAAAAACAAAAATCCTGGTTTCAAAGTTTTCGCTGTGATATTGTAGAAAATAAAAAGAAAAAGGAACAAACATAAACATATAAATTAATAAAAATATCAATTTTAGATAAACGAACAAGAATTTTATTTTTAACTTGCAACTACCTTTGTTTCTTAGTTATAAAAAAAAAAAAAACTTGCAACTACTTCGAATACTGTACTTGGATATGACTTTGTTTAAAAGTTTTTTAAAAAGTCAAGCGGTAGCAAATTGGACAAGATTCAATTTTGATTCGGTTAGTATATGTCATAAACCGATATAAATACCAAAAGATATTATCACCAACCGGATTTGACCACCGTACAATACTCACCAATTCTTACGTTGATATTGTTAGAATGAGAGATTGTTCTTATAAAAAAAACTATAGACTGCTATACAGAAGCAACCATTTGTTGCTTTGTAGTTTGTATACAAAAAAACAAAAACAAAAATACCAATTCGTTCAGACTAAATCGCATCAATTGATCTTCTCATGCCAATATGAGCTCCAAGGAGTGGTCCAATGTTCCCATCCAAAACCGATTTCAGGTCCGGAATCTCTAAACCGGTTTTCAAATCAACCACCATCTTCTGACCCTTGGAGACATATCTTCTGGTTTCTTCTACTTTCCATGGTTCCACACTGTTCGTCCTGTTAATTTTATTTACATCCGAAATCTTTTGCTCTTTTGCTATCACAAGCAACTTTGCCTTTAACCGGTTAAGAGCTTTGATCCTGTTTGCAAACCGGTTTCTTTCTCCTGCATCAACAATCTCATATTACAATATTGCATAAAAATGCAGTAAACTAAAGTATAATATACTCGTGAATACCTGAAGATTCTACTGTTATTCCACTCGGAATATGTTGAATACAAACCATATGCTCAGCTAATTTATGATTCTCTTTTGCAGGATAGGATACAATCACATCCTCGTCCTTTACTTCAAAATCAGGAGATGCTCTCAAGAATAACGGTATGATATCCACAGTCGCTGAACATAGCTAGCGAAAAGAAAACATCTTTATCTTTTGATTCTTTATCGGTGGAAGAAAATGGACAAGAAAGTGATTGATTATGAGGAAGAGGAGTTTATAACTTATAATGTATATATACCTCATCAGAAGTGGAACTTGTGATGAGGCGGTGCACGCCTCGCTCACCTAAGAGATAACCGTAAGCAAACTCGAATTCAAACTCTATCGTGGCAGAATTTACGCCGTTTTTATTGCTCAAGAATCTGCATTTCTCAGCCACTCTTGCATTTTGGCCTAGCTTTTCTGCCCATTTGATGTACATGCTTACAACTTGCTCTGTCCATATCTGCAAACCCTCAAAATGTTATAAGAACATATAGAAAGTAAAGATACAAAGCGTCTTGGGAATTGTGAAATTGACCTGAGATTTTGTGTCTTGAGATCCAGATTTGATAACCATACAAGCGCCTTCAGCGTCATATTGATCCCTAAGAAGCTTAGACATCTCGTAGTGATGCAAGGATCTGCTTACATCGAGGGATGAATCGTAAGCTTGCTCAAAGAGGCTGTAATCTATAGCATCCATCTCACCCAATTGTATGATTAGCTTAGCTTCTTCAGCCTAATTACCAACAAACACATTCAAAACTAAATGTCTAGCGAAAACAAAAAACAAGTTGAGGAAACTAAAAAAACCTTGTATTTGAGGTCTTTGAGGGAATCAACTGCTTTCGCACGATCAGCTAATTTGAGAAGAATCTCATCGGATTTGGTTGGATCATCCCATAAGTCATAGTAACGCATTGTTTCTTCTTGCTTTATCCATTCCTCTTCTTCAAGTTCAAGAGCATTCGGTGCTAACATCTCGGCCTTAAGAACAACATCTTTGATCTTCTTCTTTAGAGAAAACAGTCCTGAGGCAAATTTTAAACAAATGTCACCAAACCAAAGAAAAACTGACAAAAAGGCCCTTTTTCAAAAACTTAAAGCTCCCAACTTTATCAGAAGAAAGAACAAATTCCTAGAGCCCAGATCCAAATTTACTATCAGCTTCAATGACTATCTCTAGATGAATACGAGAGAGAAAGAGAGATACCCAATTGCTTATAGACGGTGTCCATGTCATCCATGGAATGAGAGGCTCGAACAGAGAAGAGGAGATATCGCGATGGTGTTCTCTTGACCAAATTTCTTGAAAAGCGTCGACATGAGCAGCCTCCGCCTGTAAGATCTGCCGCCATTTTTTTTCCCGACAGAGCTCCGACTAAATATCAAATGGGGTTTAAGCTCATTTCTTGTCTCCACAACCTTATCCTCAGACTCTGTTTTAAAATTTGAGTCTTTTATGTCTTCCACGTATAGCTAATGCAAACTCTCCTTCGTTCTCTCATAAAAGCATGGTCATTTGAAGGGCATTTACGTAATTATCTGTAGGGTTTAGAACTTTTAGAGTGAAGAATTGAAGTGGTCGGGTTCGGAGACAATACGCTGCGTTTCAATTCGCTCTGAATATCCTCTCGACGGAGTGAAGTTGCTTATCCCGGCAAATTTTCATCCCAAATCCTTAGTGCTACGCTCGAACGAAATGGTGGTTTTGGTTTCAAGTACAGTGACGATTTGCAGAGTAAAGCCAAAGCTCGAAGACGGGAGCTTTCGCGTCAGCCGGTTAATATCCAGACCCGAAGTTCCATTTTTCTCAGGTAGTTTTCTCTCTTTTTGTTGAAATTCGGAAGAATTTTCTCGTTTTCGTGACGGTATCTGAGGAAGAATTCAACTTTTCAGTAGGGTTGAGTGAAAAGAAGAAGAAGAAATGTGCAGTTTCGGTTAAGTGTTTAGCTGTGCAGAATGAACAAGTTGCTCAAAGCGAGGAGAGAGTTAAAGGGACAATTTTTCCGAAGAAAGTGAAAAATCTTATCATGAGCGAAGGAAGAGATGAAGATGAGGAGTATGGGAAAGTTATTTGTCCAGGTTGTGGGATTTTTATGCAGGAAAATGATCCAGATTTACCCGGATATTATAAGAAGAGAAAGGTCACTCCAAAGAACTTGGAAGATGATGGACAAGAGGATGATGATGTGCTCGATGGCTTTGAAATGGTTGATGATGATGACGAGGAGGAGGAGGAAGAGGAAGATGATGAAATGGATGATGAGATCAAGAATGCAATAGAGGGTAGCAACTCTGAAAGTGATAATGAGTTTGACTGGGATTCAGATGAGTGGGAAGAGAAAGAAGAGAATGATGTTGAATTGGATGGTTTTGCTCCGGCTGGTGTTGGATATGGTAATGTCACAGAGGAGATGGAGAAGAAGAAACGGGTTTCGAAAGCAGAGAGGAAGAAGATAGCTAGGGAGGAGGCAAAGAAAGACAAGGATGATGATGTGACAGTGTGTGCTCGTTGCCATTCTCTGAGAAATTATGGCCAAGTGAAAAATCAGGCTGCAGAAAACCTCTTACCCGATTTCGATTTTGATAGGATGATATCAACTAGACTGATAAAACCGATGAGTAGTAATTCCAGTACTACGGTTGTAGTCATGGTTGTTGATTGTGTTGACTTTGATGGTTCGTTTCCCAAACGAGCGGCCAAGTCTCTGTTCAAGGTGCTTCAGAAAGCTGAAAATGATCCTAAAGCTAGCAAAAACCTCCCAAAACTTGTGCTTGTTGCAACAAAAGTGGACTTACTTCCGACACAGATTTCACCAGCTCGATTAGACCGATGGGTTCGCCACCGTGCCAAGGCTGGAGGAGCGCCTAAACTGAGTGGGGTTTATATGGTTAGTGCTCGGAAAGATCTCGGTATTAAGAATCTATTAGCTTACATCAAAGAATTGGCTGGTCCACGAGGAAATGTGTGGGTTATCGGGGCCCAAAATGCCGGGAAATCTACTTTGATTAATGCCTTCTCCAAGAAAGACGGAGCAAAGGTTACAAGGCTCACGGAAGCTCCAGTTCCTGGAACTACTCTTGGGATATTGAGAATTGGTGGAGTATTGTCTGCAAAGGCGAAGATGTATGACACTCCCGGCCTTTTGCATCCCTACATTATGTCCCTGAGGTTGAATTCAGAGGAGCGGAAAATGGTAGAGATAAGGAAGGAGCTTCAACCTCGGACTTACAGAGTGAAGGCAAGCTCTCTCTTACTCATATCTAAACAGTTTTTCTAACCTTTTGTCTGCTCCCGGGGTTGAATGACTTAATGTTCTAAACTTTAGAGCTTCTTGTAACCAATACCGAAAGCTGATGAGGTAGAAAACCAATAGATAAATTCAAGGTGGCAACTGTTTAACGGCTTCAAGCAGAATGTCTTGTTTAGAGAAGCAAGCTGATTCTGCTGAATCTTTATTGCAGGCAGGACAGTCTGTTCACATTGGTGGCCTGGTCAGGCTAGACCTCGTTCGTGCATCGGTTGAAACAATATACATAACAATATGGGCATCGCATAGTGTTTCATTGCATCTAGGAAAAACAGAGAACGCTGAAGAAATATTCAAGGGCCATTCTGGTTTACGCCTACAGGTAAGCACAATATATGTTTCTCGCACATATCCTCATTTCCGCAACATCAGAATGTGATAGAAACCCGTTTCTCTTTTTATATAGCCACCAATCGAAGAGAACAGGGCGTCTGAATTGGGAAACTGGGAAGAGAAGGAGATTCAGGTATCGGGAAGTAGCTGGGAGGTGAAAAGCATCGACGTTGCAGTGGCTGGCCTTGGCTGGTTTTCGCTTGGTCTCAAAGGTGAAGCAACGTTAGCATTGTGGACGTATCAGGGGATTGATGTGACCTTGAGAGAACCATTGGTTATAGACCGAGCACCGTTTCTTGAGCGGCCTGGCTTCTGGTTGCCAAAAGCCATCACCGAAGCGCTTGGAACCTATTCTAGTAAGCTTGATGAAGCTCGTAGGAGGAAGAAGCAACAAGACAGCACAGATTTTCTCTCTGATGTCTAAATAAGAGAGGTTAAGATCTAGTGATACAAACTTACAGATTAGCTTTAGTCACCATGGAAATAAACAAAATTTGTTTATTTTTTAAATCAAGTTTAACATTTTGGAAGGTTTATATTGGTTTGTGTATTTTAAACCATTTTCAAGTTCACCTAGAAACTGAAATTACTATACTTTATAAAAAAAATACATAAGGCATTGAAATCATGAAGTGTAAAAAAATAAAGAACTGAAACAAATAGTAAATTTCTTAGGGTGAATAAGAATTTGTTACATAGTCATAGGAGAGAAGTTTATTTGCAACAAATATGTGGTGGCATAACCTTTAATAAATTCGGATATGATTAAGCAAATTGATTGATACAAATTTCATTTACTAAAAGGCTTCAGTTTTTGCAAAATACATTTCCATATGACAATGATTATTTCGTGTATATACTCACTCAGTTATTTATTGAAAAAAGAGTAAAGAGAGGAGAGATTAAACCCGAGAGGGAGAGGCTTTTTTAGCCAAAGATCTCTCATTTGCACTTGCTTCTGCGTCTTCTTCTCCAATCGCAGTTTCTCTCTTTCTGGTTTCTGGCATTTTCCTTGTGTTTTACTGTATTCGTTACCTAATTTCGATTCAACCCATGGAATAACTTCTCGCAAATCTGTGTCCGGAGATCTCCCTCCCCCCGGCGTAATCCGAAACTCCCCCCCCCCAAATTCGTGAAATTTTGTTGGATTTTGGATCGATCAAGGATTAGGATTTGGTAGGGTTTTGGAATTGTGGGAAGAGAGCTGAAATGCAGAGAAAGTGTAGGATTTGGTTGCCTAAGCAGCTCGCATCAACTGATGATGATAATTTGACTCACAGTCTATTGTTTGGATGGTTCGTATTCCATTCCTCTTCTTGTCTTGACGTTGTTGTGGCCTTCATCTCCGATCAAAGCTCCTTGTCCAATGGCGGATCTAAGCTCCAAGTACTAACTCCACTTCAAATTCTATTTTTTTCCCATCTTGTTTCACGAATATGTACCTACCCTTGTCTCTAGCATTTTGATAGACAGTGTATGCGACATTTTTCCTTTCTGGTTCTAACAGGACGTACTCCATGAAGCAAATGAGAAGATGCCCTCAACTTTGCGCGAGAAGGCAACATTTACGCTTCTTGGTCGTTATGATATATGCCGTAATGCCAATGGAAACTCATCTAAGATTACAACAGACAAAAATAATTGCAGTAAGGCCGGAGCTTATGGTAGCCTTTGCAGATATAGTACCCTAAGCTGTGGTTGTCATAGGGTTGATGGGTTATTAGAGGATTTCAGGAAAGATTCTGTGAGCAGTCACTGGATTCATATGGTGCACTATTCTTCGGAGCGTCGAATTATGGAATTTGATTCAAGTTCTAGATTGCATCATATACATTGGAATGGGGATATTGTATCTCAATGTGATGTACACGTATGTAAGTCATGGTGTCTTTCTCTTGTATGATTCTTTTTTTGAATTTATACACCGCCGTGTTTGACTCCTATAAGCATGAACATGTCAGGTTATAGTCTATGACACTCCAGTGTTTGGTTCTCACCATTTCTCATTATGCTTTTGGAATTCTTCTCCTCGGACAAAAGCTCCTCTTAAGAAACCCAAGTGGGTTGATGATCTTCACAAGAGGCAACCTCTGAATGAAATGGTTGAGTAGTTTCCAAAAGGCTTCTCTTTGTTGTGCTGTTTCTTTCTTGACTTCTTGCTAATATTATTTTATTCTTGTGAAAGCAGGAAACTGTGATTCTTTCCATAAATTGCGCCTCAGCTGCCAAGATTGCCTATAAGAAGAAATCCATTCAGCTGGAGTCTTCTTCCCCAAACTTTTCCGTTAGTTACTTGTAAGCTCCCGTGATATTTTATTTGTCTTGTTCAGTTCTTCCTTTATCTTTGTTGTTAGTTGTTCTAACTGCTTGCATCTTGCTTTTCAGGGCATCTTCTTTAATATGGTGGTTACTCGCCACAATTTTAGGCTCTTTATCAAGTCTATATTATAGCCTTATCCAGTTCTTCTATGTACTTTCAAGCTTTCCGATTTTTGCATGGGTCCATATCGCATCGAGGAGGGTACTCAAGAATACATGGATCAACTTCAGAGTACGCAGTTGTCAGATCTTATATTGGCCAATCTTCCTTCAAGAGAATGACATGACGTAAGTTCAACCACATACCCAAAATTGCTTCTTTAGATTTGTAAACTTTTTCTATTTGCCCTTGGCTCAAAATTGCATCTGTATACTTTTTATCTTAACAACGACTGCATACCTACTTATCTCTGGAAATAGAAGGTTTAGTTTCTAGATACCTTCATGCAATGCATTTCTCATTTTCCTGAGTAGTTTCACACAATTGTATAGCTAAAATTTGTTGAGCTTTGCACGTCTTAACATAGATCACTGCATTTTATGTGCCTCTGATTTGGTCATGATTTCGTGTATGTGCTTATCGATATATGACTCTTCTTCTGGGTTTCACAAGGTCCATATCCTGTGTGGAACATGCAGAGAAAGCTGCACTACAAAGACATTCTACGTGGTCGGCCCTGGCTGTTGATCTTGTTTTGGGGAACTTGATTGGTCTAGGTCTATTGTTTAACACTGGATCTGTCTGCTCGTGGATATTCAACTTTGCAAAGGAGTTTACGAATGATATTTTGCGATCCGGTTGTGTGTGGTTGATGGGAGTCCCAGCGGGTTTTAAGTTAAACACAGAATTGGCTGGAGTTTTAGGCATGGTGTCTCTTAATGTAATCCAGATATGGTCTACTCTCTGGTTCTTCATGGCTTCTTTCATATTTTATTTGATAAGAGCAATTGCCATCCTGGGAATTACTTCTGGTGCCACAGTGTCTGCTGCATTTGTCATAGATGCCATTACTTTTGCAACACTTCATATAACGGCTCTTCATTGGGCAATCACTCTTGTGTATTCTCACCAAATTCAAGCTTTAGCAGCTTTGTGGAGGCTTTTCAGGTATATTTGAGTATTCAATTAGCTGAGATATACTATCTTGAATTTCTTAAACATTATCTTGAATTCTTCTTTGTTCTTCCAGAGGGCGAAAATTGAATCCTCTACGTCAAAGATTGGACAGCTATGGTTACACTGTGAAGCAACATGTAGTGGGATCTCTTCTGTTCTCTCCTCTGCTGCTTCTCTTGCCAACAACTTCAGTTTTCTACATTTTTTTCACCATTACGAGCACTACAATCAATTCCATATGTATGTTGATTGAATTTGCCATCTCTGTCATCCATGCAACACCATATGCCGAGATTATGATTTGGCTTGTCAGGTGTAAAAGATTCCCTTCTGGTGTTTGGTTTGAAATTGAACAAAATGGAGAGAATATCCTCAATTCCTCGAATGATGTTTTTGAAGACAGAGGCAGTACAGTATCCAAAAGTCTACTAGAAGAACATATTCCTGAGAAGAAATCATCTCTAATGGTTTTCAATCTTCGCAGCAATTTTTTAAGCATGGGTAAACTTCTGGCTGTTTTTAAGTCAGTGACGAGTTAATCTGGATGCTCTGTTATGCTTGCGTTTCTGTTTAACTTTTGCTGACATTATATGAACATATTGCAGGACAGATTCTTTTGCCTCACTATACAACAATATTTTCAGGAATATCAGCTTCTTCTCTGACTACATCAGCTCGCGGAGTTCTCAGTGGGAAAAGGTGAATTTATATGAGCTTGATCACAAATCATAGCCTGTCTCTCTATCCCTCTCATTTTGTTTCATTTACCTTCTGTCATCTTTTCAGAATGCCATCAAAACTGGGGCTTGATCTCCCTCCTCCTAGGCCATGGATGCACATCCCATTGAGAGAGTACTGGATCCTATGCCATAATTCCATCATCTCATCCGCTGAAAAAGGTAATTCTCCAACTGATCTTCTAGCGTTTTTTACTGCATAGGCAGTGTGATCCTTGTTGCTTAATTCAGTTAACAGTTTCTACCCGTCATTCACCTCTCCTCCACATTTTTAGAGTCCAGGTTTTTCTGTCCCCAATTGATTATGACTGATCATCAAACTGGTAGAAAATTCATCGCTTTAGTCCTTACAAATGTGAATATCATCATTTTTAAGCTTGAACTCGGTAGATTCTGTAGCACCAAGAAGTGATTTAAGCAGCTGGTGGTTGCATCTACGCAAGTAGAATAATAGGTTGTGCAGCTTTTTAGGCATAAAATACATAGTTTCTTATAATTTGTTCAACCTATCAAGCTGCACCTTCTTTAGATAGTAAATAATTAGCTGTTCTATCCTTAAACTTATATTAGAATATTATACATGATGATTGGTTTGAAAATAATCTTATGTATGTGCTTTATACGGTCCAGGTTTTTTATTGATATTTTCTTCAGGTTCTAACCATGACTGCTCTTGGAAGAAGGAACTTCCAAACACGTCTCAACCACCATCTTCATAGGACCGATCAAACTTTTAAGTTAAACGGTTTTAGGTACAATATCTTGTTAATCTAGTACCAAAGCTGTTTTCATTTGTATAACATCAACTGTAAATACGTGATCAAGAAGGAAACGTAGAACCAAAACTCAAACTTATCACACTTTGTTATGCTTTGTTGGTGAGCTGAAACAGGCTGATCTTTCTTCCTATGATGACAGACAAAGCATAATCTTGGTCAACAGATTCTGATTAGCAGTGGCAAGGCTTGTTTGTAGACAGAGCAACTCCAGGATAGAAGAAGTTGTACTGATGTCTGATCGTTGATAGTTTTGACAATGGCTCAGCGTTTTAGATGGCCCATTAGTAAGTTTGTCTTGGTAATTATTATTGTTTTATAGACTTGAATCAGTAATATTGGCTTCCTCGGAAAGGAGAGAGATGGTCACCTGATGATGGTGGAGATTTTTAACGAATCAAGAAAATTAGGGGTGTGAATCGTTAACATCGGAAAACATGGAGTCTTTCTTTATAAATATTGGGCCTTTTTCTTTGATTTTGGTTTATCAGTTTTATTTCTGGTTTAAGTATGTATTATTTTGGATTTATATTATATTGTGCATCTAAAAGTATGAGGTTTAGAGAAAAAAAATTCTAAAATATATTAATGGTGAAAGATAACAGAAATATGATAAAATTATACTGCTAATAAAAATTGGTTGCATGTCAAAAATATAAATTAAATAATTAAATATTATGCAAATTAGAAAATTTTGTGAGTTCTTTTAATTCACATATGTAAAGATTTATATTTTTTTTTTTGTTAACCAAGATTTTATTGTATTATGAAAGAGATTTTATATATTGTAACCAATAAGATTTTGTTACAATATTATTAACTATTAAAGGTTAAATTTATGTGCTTATAATATTTTCTTCTAATATAAGAAAAAAACTCGAATTTAGTTTGTAGATATAACAACAGTTTTTCTTCTTTTTTCAGTTTCAAAACGTTCATCCCAAATTTAATTTTTGTTAAGTTGTCAAAGAAAAATTAGCTGTAATATTCCATAAATACACAAAAGAAATGATATGTTTTTCTAAAAATCCTTAAAATACTATATATTATTTATCAATTTCCAGAACTCATAAAAATAAAATTACTAAAAGATTTTGGAAGAAAATAGCAGAAAAAACTTTATACAAACTTGGTGGCAAGTGGCAGTGCCAAAATGAATTGGTGATAAAATATGAACGTGTCTATATGTTAATGGATAACCGTTAGGAAATTCCTTTTAAATACATACGTGAGCAAAGTGAGTGTACAAATAAGACGCGCCTTTCCTCTTGTATTCCGCATCTTCTCACTCTTTCTCTGTTGCGTTTTCCGAGAAAAAAAAAGTAGCCAAGAAGAAGAAGAAGAGAAAATACCTAGCTACCATGAGTCAACCTCCAGTTGGTGTTCCTCCACCTCAAGGTCTGTTCTGATTTCTGATCTCAGTTCTCTTCGTTTTTTGTTTCGATTTGAGTTTCAATTGTGTTTTTGTTTCGGTTATTTCGCTAGATATTTTGAGACTGTGATTCTCAAGTCTCTGTTAGTTTTCTTCTGCTGGATTGATCTGAATCCGTTAACCGTATTGTCGATCTGAATAGGTTATCCGTCGGAGGGACATCCTAATCCGAAAGACGCTTATCCGCCTCCGGGACAACCCTATCCTCAACAAGGATATCCTCCCGAAGGATATCCTCAGCAAGGATATCCTCAGCAAGGTTATCCTCCTCCGTACGCACCGCAATACCCACCGCCTCAGCAACAACAACAACAGCAGCATAGTCCTGGCATGCTTGAAGGATGGTAAGTAATTGCTCCATTAATATTGATCTTCCCTTTTTACTTTGTTTTTGGTTCGATGATCTGTATATACTCCCGCGTTGCAATTGTAGATCTTTAGAGAAATTCATGCGCTTTGATTTCGATTTGGCCTGTCTCGCTTTGGTCATAAGTTTATTTTCTCTCTCTCTCTCTGTGGACTAATCTGATTAATCAGTCGTGTAATGACAATTCCTAAGGTGTTTAATGTTAATTTGAGTTAGTTTGCATCTACATTGCAAGCCTCGAGGAGATTCTCAGTATTAGTTTGTTTTCTTTTTTTCGCTTTGTGGATTTAATATGACTGAGAAAGAATGGTGATTTTTTTTTTTTTTGCAGTCTTGCGGCTCTGTGTTGTTGCTGTCTCTTGGACGCTTGCTTCTGAGTTCTGAGTGGAGTCTCTGCTTGAAGCTGCGAAATTGCATTGCTTGTTGGTTTGCTGATGAGTGATGATCTCTTCTTTTTTATCATTCTCTTTCGTTTCTGCTGAATCATGAATAGACTTGTGTTGTCTTCTCCCTTTTGCTTATTAGTTATTAGCTTCATTGGACTTTTCCAATGTGAATGTATTGTTGGGACCCAATTTAAATGCTGCACACTATTGGCTTTTATCCCCCTCCTTCATCAAAGCTTCTTCATCTTTTTATTTCAGATTTTCTCAGTTGTTTGATTTTATCCATGCTATTATATATCGTAGTATCGAGAATTTAGTAATTATTTATTAATGATAAAATATTAAACATCCTAGTATAATTGAGAACAGAAAGAACATTGTAATCTTAGAAAGCTCAATGTCTTTAAAAATTGGTGGATTTGTAAGCTTGATGTTATCATCTAGTTAAGGGTAGCAGAAGAAAGAAAGAAAAAAACCATAAAAAAAAATAGAAAGCTACGGCATACGACGGTAAATACTCTATTACAATAGTCATAGACGTTGGGTTTACAAGAGAAGACAGTCCACACAAGAGCATAAGTTTTTAAAAATCTATTACAAACTTTTTTTAGGTTAATGCCATAGGCTCATAGCTCTTAATTAATAAGAGCCAATTATGATACCCTTGATGAAAGCAAACCTCTATTGGCACCCATGAGACTCCAAAACCTATATTCAAAAAATATATATATATAGATAATGACCTTGTTGATGTATAATTGTATATAGTCGCAACAAAAGACACTGGACTCAAAGGGGAATTGTATCATAATGCTATAACAAAAACCAGATCTATCAAAAATTTCACATGTCGTCTTCGATCAAAGGTGTCTTCTTCTTCTTCCATGTTTGTGTATTGAAACATGACTGATTATTCGTTTTTTCAAGTATAAGCAGAGACAAAGAAGCACGAGTTTCATCAATCACTACTAAACCATCTCTCTTTTGGGTTGGATTAGCAGCGACAAGACTTGAAGTTGTAGCCGGAGGAGAAGCTCGTGGGTAGAAGAAGTCGGTGGGGAAGAAACTGTATTGAAGTCCGGCCATTTCCTACTTTTGGTGTTTTCTCTTTTGCGAGTTTTTTAGGTTTTAAGAAAATTTGTTTCTTCGTCAAGAGACTATTTATTGGCAAATAGGGAGAGAGAGAGAGAGCTGACTTTTATCAAGTACGGAAACTTAGGGGTGTGAAATGTAAAAGTTTCAAACATTGGGGGTCTTTTTTCTTTAACAACTTGGGGTTCTTTTTGTTCGGTATGCGAATCAGTTAGCATAAATTAAGGATATTCGAATATTTTAGAAAATCTTGGGCGGTGCTTGATTTATTAAAGAATTTATAAGAGTCAAATTTCAACACTTCACTCAAAAGCATTAAAATAAACAATTATGTAATGTGATAATTTTTCATGTGTCTGAACGGCCACGTGATTTTTCCTATTTATATATATGGAAAAAGATAGAATATAATATCGCCAAAAAGAAAAAATGATATTTGGGCATGTGTTTTGACGGCCACATTTCTTTTATAAATAAAGTAACCTAATGTATATATGTTACATGTTACACTATAAATTGTTTTTTTTTTTTTAAACTAGACATTGTATGTAGCCAACTATATTCTTCTATATTTAATTTTCTGGGGTCAAAACTCACCCACCGTGGTGGTTTTATAATGTAGGGGTTATCTTCTTATTACTCAAAAGAGACAGACGTATGACTCTATATATATATAAGCAGGAGGCATTCTTCTGCATGCCTAGTTAGGTTTGTGACCAATTAATATTTCTGATTATATAAGTAGTTTTGTTAATATATGAGACCGCAATATTAGACTTGTTTCAAGATCAACGATCAAATTATATAAACATTTCCTCGTGAGTCATGACTCATGCTCCTGTGAAAATTCTAACGAAACAAGTAGTACAAGTGACTGCTTTTCTTATACTCCAGATTCAAAAAATTTTGGTATAAAATATTATTTTTTAAATGAAAATATCTAAAATCAAATTTCAGGTACAAAAAAGGTTTTAAAAAAAAAAAAAAATTCCCCTACTACGAAAAGTCTTTATTTTGAACTATGAATGAAAAAGATAGCGAATAGTATTTTTTTAAATTCGGCCCTTTGTTTTTTTGGGCATTACAAGTTATAGCAAGCCCATTTAAAATTTAAGAAACCCTAATTGAAGCCCAAGAAGGGGTACCTTCAAGCTTCCAATGTCATCACTCTCTTGGCACCTAAAACCCTAAAAAACCCTAGTCTTTATAAATTCACTCTGGTACACGACGCCTCTTCCTCCATTTATCAAAACCCCTTTCCGAGGAAAAAACAACCCTAATCCAGCCGGAGCCATGACGGAGGTCGAAATCTCTCGCTCGGAGAAGAAGAAGCACAGCAAGAAGTCCGACGGCGACTCGAAGACGGAGAACGACGCCGACACCGGAGACTACATGATCAAGCCGCAGAGTTTCACTCCCGCCATCGACACATCTCAGTGGCCCATCCTCCTCAAGAACTACGACCGCCTCAACGTCCGTACCGGCCACTACACTCCCATCTCCTCCGGTCACTCTCCTCTCAAACGTCCTCTGATAGATTATATCAGGTACGGTGTCATCAATCTCGATAAACCCGCGAACCCTTCTTCTCACGAGGTCGTTGCTTGGATCAAGCGTATTCTCCGTGTCGAGAAAACTGGTCACAGTGGAACTCTTGACCCTAAAGTCACAGGAAATCTCATTGTCTGCATCGACCGAGCCACACGGCTGGTGAAATCGCAGCAAGGTGCGGGTAAAGAGTACGTATGTGTTGCTCGGCTTCACTCTGCTGTTCCCGATGTGGCTAAAGTGGCTAGAGCTCTTGAGTCGCTCACTGGAGCTGTGTTTCAGAGGCCTCCTCTGATCTCTGCTGTGAAAAGACAGCTTAGGATTAGGACAATCTATCAGAGCAAGCTGCTTGAGTATGATGCAGACAGGCATTTGGTTGTTTTCTGGGTTTCTTGTGAAGCAGGTACTTACATTAGGACCATGTGTGTTCACTTGGGATTGCTACTTGGTGTTGGTGGGCATATGCAGGAGCTTAGGAGGGTTAGGTCTGGTATTTTGGGTGAGAATGATAACATGGTTACAATGCATGATGTCATGGATGCTCAATGGATGTATGACAATTACAAGGATGAGACTTATCTCAGGAGAGTCATTATGCCTCTTGAGGTGATATTGACGAGCTACAAGAGGCTCGTTGTGAAGGATTCAGCTGTGAATGCAATCTGTTATGGTGCTAAGTTGATGATTCCCGGGCTGTTGAGATTCGAGAATGACATTGATGTTGGCACAGAGGTCGTTCTTATGACGACTAAGGGTGAGGCGATCGCTGTTGGGATTGCTGAGATGACGACATCCGTGATGGCCACTTGTGATCACGGTGTGGTGGCTAAGATCAAACGGGTGGTGATGGATAGAGACACTTACCCAAGGAAATGGGGTTTGGGACCTAGAGCTTCGATGAAGAAGAAGCTTATTGCTGATGGGAAATTAGATAAGCACGGGAAGCCTAATGAGAAAACTCCTGTTGAATGGAGTAGGAACGTGGTGTTGCCTACCGGTGGAGATGCTATGATTGCTGGTGCTGCCGCTGCTCCTGAGAAGGTTGTTGCAGCTGTAGAGAAAAAGGTTGAGGCTGAGAATGGAGATGGAGGAGAAGCACGTAAGCGTAAGCATGATGATAGCAGTGAAAGCCCTGCTCCTGTTTCAACCAAGAAAGCTAAAACCAAAGAAGGTGAGGTTGAAGAGAAGGTGAAGTCAAAGAAGAAGAAGGATAAGGGAGAGGAGAAAGAAGAAGAAGTTGGGTCTGAGAAGAAGGAAAAGAAGAAGAAGAAGAAGAAGGAGGAGGAGAAAGAAGAGTTGTCGTCACCAAAGTCTGAAAAGTCAGAGAAGAAGAAGAAAAAGAAGAGCAAAGAGACAGATGAGGCTGCTGCTGCTACTGTTGATGGTGAAGATGAATCAGCAGCAGAGAAGAGTGAGAAGAAGAAGAAAAAGAAGGACAAGAAGAAGAAGAGCAAAGAAAGCTCAGATGATGAAGAATGAGATGAGTTTGTGTTATGGTGCTCTTTAAGTTTTGATGTTTTTTGTGTTGTGGTATCTACTCTGGAAAAAAGTGAGACAAAAGGCATTTATGCTTGTATTCAAAGTCTCACTTCAGTTTACTTTGTTTCTCAGTTTTTATGTTTTTCTTCTTATTCGTAAGGTTAGTTTCAAATTTAAGCAGATCTCCCTTAGCTTCAACTATGTCCTCTCTGTGTTTGGTCCTTGTCCTTTGTGTTTTCTGTTTGGCAACGAGGATAAGACTCGGTCTGGTTGGTTACGGGTTTAAAGTCCTAATCAATGGGCTGGACTCCGGAACTTTTAATTGGGCCGATTACGACAAATCTCTCCGTCATTGCCGTTGCATCTAGAGATAAGAAACTCGGATAATACCCAACTTATATCTACTACGAACCAAAAGATGTTTGAATTCAACGGGTGTTTGTTCCTCGCGACACGCGAGTATCAAAAACAGAGACTATTTGTGCAAAAGAAAACAAATCCTTTTTCTTTTCCAATTTGTCGTGTTCGCGAGTTTGGGTTCCCAAACTTAGAAAGGCCAAAGATTAGCGTGGGTCTTAGATCGCCATTTTTGTCTCTTTTGCAAATGACATTGAGGTTTCGTTTATATTATTAATTTCCTCTGTTCTTCTCTGAAACGGAATCTTGCAGGCCCCCATTATACACTGGAATCTATTTTCTCTTATTTCCCAGATCCCTATGCCTCCCATCACTTGCTGTTTCGTGTTTCTCACTTTCAGTCCCGGATTTTGGTTGCGTTGTGTATGATTTGTAATCTCTCGTTCTGGTCTTGATAGGTTTGATTTGTCAGAAAAATTCGTATTTTCTTTTGTCGATCTTCTTGGTGTCCATCGTAAACACCGGAAAATAGACTCTCGTCTTTGAGTCGGAGACAATGGATATAAGCAACGAAGCAAGAATGGATCCGTTTTCAATAGGACCCACGACTATAATCGGAAGAACAATTGCCTTCCGGATCCTGTTCTGCAAATCAATGTCTAAATTCAGACACAAACTGTTCCGATTCGTCGTGTGTTTCCTCGGAGGAGCTAGGGTTTTTCTATCACCGTTTGTGTCCTGGTTACATCCAAGGAATCCACAAGGGATATTAGCAATGGTGACGACGATGGCCTTTCTGTTGAATCGCTACACAAGCTTAAAAGCAAAGGCTGAGATGGCTTACAGGAGGAAATTCTGGAGGAACATGATGAGAGCTGCATTGACATACGAGGAATGGTCTCACGCCGCGAAGATGCTCGATAAAGAGACTCCAAAGATGAACGAGACCGATCTTTTCGATGTGGAGCTTGTGAGGAATAAGCTTAAGGAGCTTAAGCATAGACGTCACGAAGGCTCTCTAAGAGACATTATCTTCTGTATGAGAGCTGATCTTGTGAGGAATCTCGGTAACATGTGTAACCCTGAGCTTCACAAAGGAAGGCTTCACGTGCCGAGACTCATCAAAGACTATATCGATGAGGTCTCTACCCAGCTTAGGATGGTCTGTGATACGGACACTGAAGAGCTTTCTCTGGAGGAGAAACTCTCTTTTATGCACGAGACGAGACACGCGTTTGGAAGAACGGCACTGCTTCTGAGCGGAGGAGCTTCCCTTGGTGCTTTCCATCTTGGTGTGGTCAAGACACTTGTGGAACATAAGCTCTTGCCAAGGATTATAGCCGGTTCGAGCGTGGGGTCCGTAATGTGTGCGGTTGTGGGGACAAGGTCATGGCCGGAGTTACAGAGCTTCTTTGAAGGCTCTTGGCACGCTCTGCAGTTCTTTGATCAGATGGGAGGGATTTTCACTACTGTGAAACGTGTTATGACTCAAGGCGCGGTCCATGAGATCCGACATCTGCAGTGGAAGTTGAGGAATCTCACCAACAATCTCACATTCCAAGAAGCTTACGACATGACAGGACGGATTCTCGGGATAACGGTTTGTTCCTCGAGGAAGCACGAGCCTCCTAGATGTCTCAATTATCTGACTTCGCCTCATGTCGTGATATGGAGTGCAGTGACTGCATCCTGTGCTTTCCCAGGTCTTTTCGAGGCTCAAGAACTCATGGCCAAAGATAGAACTGGAGAGATTGTTCCTTATCACCCACCTTTTAACTTGGATCCTGAAGAGAGCTCAGGAGCATCGGCTCGGCGCTGGAGGGACGGTAGTTTGGAGATGGACTTACCCATGATACAACTCAAAGAACTTTTCAATGTTAACCATTTCATTGTGAGTCAAGCCAACCCTCACATCGCACCCTTCTTGAGGATGAAGGAGTTTGTGAGAGCTTGTGGAGGCCGATTTGCAGCAAAGGTATATGGTTCACATTCACTTGATCCACAAGTAATAGACAGACTTATGATTCATTGCCTAATTCGATCTTTTGATCATTCAAAGCTCGCTCAACTTTCGGAGATGGAAGTGAAGCATAGATGTAACCAAATACTAGAACTTGGGTTTCCTCTGAGAGAAGTCGCGAAACTTTTCGCTCAAGAATGGGAAGGCGATGTCACTATCGTAATGCCAGCTACTGTTTCTCAGGTAAACAAAACCTATTGCCTGAAAAATATATCCATGATTCCATCTTGTAGTAGAGAATGCTAAGAACATTTCACTCCAATCCAATTCTTGTATGACTTTCAACATCTGTGATAAATCATTTTCTGTGTTCTTGCTCTTCGGATTTCAGTACTTGAAGATCATACAGAACCCATCCAATGTAGAGATTCAAAAGGCAGCTAACCAAGGAAGGAGATGCACCTGGGAGAAACTTGCAGTCATCAAAGCAAACTTCGGGATTGAACTCGCACTCGACGAGTGCGTCGCCGTCCTCAACCACATGCGCCGCCTTAAACGCACAGCTCGAAGAGCCGCTGCTGCCTCCGCCTCGTCTTCCTCATCTCAGCATCCTTTGGCCGGAACCACCAGATTCAATGCCTCCAGAAGAATCCCTTCCTGGAACTGCATCGCGCGTGAGAACTCATCCGGATCCGTCGATGATGATGTGCTCGCAGAAGCTTCGTCGATGTACCAGCAAATCGTGGTTGGACCGGGGAGGAATAACCGAGCCAGCAACTGTAACAATTTGCACGACGGAGGAAGCGACGGAGATTCCCCGGAAGCTGGAGACTGGACGAGATCTGGTGGACCATTGATGAGGACGACGTCTGCTCAAATGTTCACGGACTACGTCCAGAATCTCGACGCCGCTGATCCCGAACAGACGACGATTAGGGGCTCCGATAGAGCTTCGGAGAGCGATTCGAAAGAGGCTGCTTCCTCTTCTCGCAGAATCATGGTTACGGAAGGCGATTATCTTCAGACGGGGAGGACACACAACGGATTAGTGTTGAACCTCGTCAGAGGATTGAATTTGAGGAGGAATCAAGATCTGGAGGATACGCAAAACATCGTTGAGGCTCCGGAATGCTTGCAACTTGATTCGCCGGAAAAGGACATCGACGGAGGTAGCTCGGCCTCGGAAGACGGTGATACTGAGGCAGAGAAGGCGACGGAGACGAATCTAATCCACGAGTAACTGTAGAAATTAGACTGACCAAAGTCAGGAGAGTTTCCTCTCTTCCAAGGTTGCAAATCTTTACAGTTACTTCGCAATTTTGTAGAATAGACCTCTAAACTTAAGAAAATCTCAAAGTTAGCCATGAAGCTTCTTCAGTACATAAATTACACCAAAAGTATTGGTTTGTTTTGTTTTTGTTTTTTGTTTTTTTTGCGACATCTTAAATTGGATTAATGATCGAATTCGAACTTCCTTGTTTAGGGCACTTTTTTGGGTTGGATAACAATATAACATATTTATTTCATACTAGATTTAAGTTTTTAATTCCTTTGAAGTTCTTAAATAGCTTATGAGTTTTTTAAAATATTCAATTTTTGGATTTAATCGGTGAAACAAATTGATAAAAAGTTTTTACTAGTAAAAGAAAGGGGTAAGCTATAAATGTGATTGGTAAATTGGTAATTTTTTACGCTAATAATTAGAAATTAGCGATATCATTTATCTATTTGTAATAGTTATTTTTTATCATTCTCTTTTATGTTCTCTCTTAGAAAACGATAACGAAATAGTTAAAAAGAATTAAAAAAAAAATTCGTAAGAAAGGGTAATAAAAGATACCAATATCAAACTCAATTTTTTTCCATGACCAAAAAAAGAAAAAAAAAACTAGCGATCGCCATAGCAAGAAGTACACATCTACGCGCTGTTATTTTATCATCGCCAATCGCAGAGAAACTTATATATTTATACTAACTACAAAATTACAAATTCTGATCATCTAACGTTTTACTTTTAATACACTAATGTTGAACGAGGACCTGAGGTCAACATTGTGGAGGTGACATTGACACTTCCATAAATATTGGCTTTTTTCGTTTTCCTTTTTTCCTTTTATGCTTTTCTTTTTGTTAACCTTTATATTCTTTGGCGAAAAGTATTTTTGTTTCTATCTTACACGACAATAGATTTATTTTTCAAATTCCTTCACACGCACCAAAGAGAAGAGAAAAGGAAATGCAAAGGTAAAAAGATAGGAGAAATGCATTGTCTGATTAAAAAAAAATAAACTAATTACTGTAAATCTAACAAGTGCATTTTAATTAGTTATGGATGCAGCGAGGCCTTAACCGCTAATAAAACTGTATATTAATAAAGCCTATATATGTCAACGTATAGCTCAAGATCTTTCTCCATCTATATGACCCTTTTGTTTGTGTTCTCCTTCTCTTCTCATCTCCCATTCTTCATGGAATTAACGTTTACATTTGTTCGCATAGCCATATACACAGAGAAGAAAGATCATAACAACATATTAATCATATATTGAATATGTTTTATCTTAATAAAAAGATGATGGGCTAAAAAAATCCTAGTAGTGGTGGTGATGATGATGATGATACATCGTTGACGGGTCATGGTGATGATGCAGGCTCATTCCCTCCCTTTGATTGCTATGTTCATCTCCAAGATCCCGATTTGTAGCTCCAAGATTTAGATAAACCAATCTTGAATCCAAACTACTTCCTCCATTACTTCCGCTCGTGTGTTCGTCTTTCATCCTAGGGTAGATCACGGTGTTGTTATCGTTATTGTTATTGTTCTCTTCTTCACGTGATATCACCAATGCCGCAGACTGGACCAGCTCGAGACAAAGCCTGAGCTTATTTGGCTCAATGTGAGTCAATCCAGGAATCGCCCCCTTGAACAAGAAATCCGACGTTAGGGTTCTAAGGATGTCAAGAGGAGTGATACCATCAGCTGTTTGAACGTTTGGATCGGCATGGTGATCGAGTAAGACAGCCACCATGTCTGGAGAGACCATCTCAGCCGCGATGTGAAGCGCGGTTTTCCCTGTGGGACCCGCGGGATAGTTCACATCGGCTGCTCCAAGCTCAAGAAGTGCCTTTACAACCTCTCTGCTACAATTCTCCACCGCGTAAATCAAAGCTAAGGACTCGTCTAGATTGAGTCCTTCTCCCATAACCATTAGCTTCACGAGCTCGACGTCTGAGGAGTCCAATGCTCGTCTCATCCTCCTGATCTTCTGGTCCTCTAGGTCTAGAGCCGAGGTTAGGTCATGTTGGTGAGGCATTAGGGAACGAAGAGGCATGGAAGATTTGAGACGAAGCTCCTCAACCTTGGCTACGAGTTCGATTGGGAGACGTTTGGTTAGAATCTCTGTTGGAAGACCGGATTTGGCGACTAGGTAAGAGCAAGTGGTCCATAATTGATGCATATCTTGCTTTCTTGAAGCTATTAGCACTTTCATCACATCTTCAATGGAGGCTTTCTCCACCATGCTTGTCAAATGTTTCTGTGATTGAAAAAGAAGAAAAAATGTGAGCCGAAATGTTAAATTTAAAGACATGATTCACTATTTATTTTGCATGTGGATCAATATGCATGTTCATTTTAAAGGAGGTCCCGAAAGAAACCATGTTTCACTAAAGGGTTTTCATTTTATATCCAAACCCCAATGAGGAAAGCGGGGTGAGACCATTATACGAAAACTCCTTTGGTAACATTGTGAAAGCCCAAGATTAGGGAAAATGAAAAAAATAGCAAAATAAGATGGCAAAAAAACTCGAATTAAATCTAATGATTGTCATTTCTCGATTTTTGGAGTTACTAATAAGATCCCTATTATTAGTCAAAGTTACTATTTTCAAATATATGTTTATATTAAATAAAGAGTTTGGATACCGAAGAAAGAAAACCATTAAAAAAAAAAACTATCTTTAGTAAATTTTCTGCGTGCAACACAACACAATCAGTCCATCGCCGTCTAAATCCGAAAAGGAGGTTGTAGTACGTGCAATGCAAGCAATCTTTAAGCTTAGTTACATATGAAATCAAGACAAGAAACAACTCTTATCTATATTCATATACGTGTATCATCAATAGGGTTTCAAAATTCAACTCAACCGAACCAAACCAAACCGAAAAATTGCTTTACCAAGATTGAAGAACAAGAACCATTAACCTAAAGAGACTTAATCAATTAATTAGAACCTGAGTAAGCAGCGCGAGCTGCTCGACGCCAAAATAACGAGCGGCGGCTAAGATATCTAAAGAGAGATCGACGGCTGCAGTGCAATGCGTGTGCCAACATCCTCTATCTCCACAGTTCGATCTTGGTTCGTGCTTATGCGGTACAATTGACACTTGACCACTGTATAAGAACTGAAGTAGAAGTAAGAATACTTCGTAACCGACCGAGTTAACCGGTATCACTCCTCCCACTACGGCTACTCTAGCCCCTGATCCGGTTTGGTTAGCCGGTTCGGCTCCGGTTTGCGAAGGATCAGATCCGCAGAAGAATTTGCGGAAGAAGAGGCTACGAGCGGCGAGGATGCACCGGTGAGCGTGGACTAGACGGCCTTCGACGCTGAAAGTGACGTCGGAGAAAGCTTGACCGTTGATTAAGAGGTTTAGGTAATCTAACGACAGAGATTTCAGCGATTCTTCGATACTACTGCTCATGGTCTTTGATTTCGGGACAAAATTAGGGTTTTCAAAGGGATAATGATTAAAAAAAAAAGTAGACTCTTTTTATTTAGAGTAAGCTATAGAAGATGAAGATAAGAGTTTTTGTTTTGTTTCTTAAAGAAAATATTCTAAGTGAAAAAGGACCAAGCTTTTATCTTTAGAAGCTCGTGGAGAAGAGGAAGAAGAGAGATCTAGCTATAGTGTTTGAAAGATTGGTTTGTGTGTATAGATATAGAGAGAGAGAAAGAGACAGAGATCTGAATGGGCGGACCGGGGGGTCTCAAATTAAATTATAATAAAAGACGATAAAAATGATTAATGTCGACGTGAGTCCTTTTTTTTATTGGCTAGGAGCAATTATATATATATATATATATATTATTTTTTTGTCATCAGAAGCAAAACACCAATTAAGAGAAATTAGTGATATCTTTACCCTTTTTTTTTTTTGATCATATGTGATATCTTTACTTTGTTACTAAAATAGGAAGCTAACAAAGTGAGAAAAGGGTTTGCCTTGTTTTTTGCCAAACAAAAAAAAGAAGGGTTTGCTTAGCATAAAAGTACGGGCGAATCTACTTGGGGGACAATCGAATATGGAAATGATTAGTTTTGTGAATATAAAAATTAGAAACAAAGAGAGAGAAACTAAATATCATTAGCTACCGACTAAACTAAGAATTAACATAGTGTGTCACCTAACACTTAATTAGTCGCATACATAATCACGTTACTTGATTAGTTGCAAGGAAAATAAAACCAAGACAAGATCCTTTTGGATTGGTTCACGACATATGTGAAACCCAATCAACACCATGATATTATATAAGAAAAACATATATACCTACTGCTAATACAAATGAGAGTTTTCGATGTAAAATAAGAACGTGTTTTAGAAAACGCCAAAAAATTATAAGTGGGCTTCAAAATATGGATCACAGCGATACAAAATATTTAAAAAAATCAATAATACTACTTTGTTCTACTTCTACAATATAATATTTTAATTGTGACAAAAGAAATTCATGTTTT
Organism: Kernera saxatilis; assembly: GCA_900406395.1. Lineage (NCBI taxonomy): Eukaryota > Viridiplantae > Streptophyta > Magnoliopsida > Brassicales > Brassicaceae > Kernera > Kernera saxatilis. The sequence continues at coordinate 104,242 of OVAY01000047.1, forward strand.
TTTCCCTTCAAATGTATTGTCAAACTATATATATATAAATTTATTGTAACATGTATGTTAGAGAAAATTGTTGAAGATGGACTACAAAATTGCAAATACGTTTTGCCATTCAAACCAGATAATAACATGTATAGTGTATAAATTTGATAGATTTCGAATTTGTAGTTAAAAACGAACTTGCAAAATAAAATTATATACGGTGATGCAGTCAAAAGATTTAAATGGTGAACTGAAATGGTAGACGAATGTAAGCAATTATTGATTTCAAATAAATTGAATTAACATTAAAAGTGATATGATTGTTTGGAACTTATTGGAACTACATGCTCTACAACGCAGAAAAAAAAACAGACCAACGATGATCAGTATTGGAACTCACCCATATGGATGCGTGTTAAATTTAAAAAAGGTGAGGAATGGGATAAAATGGTAAATTGGACAAGGACGGTGATGGATAAGAACATTGGCCTAATTCGTTAAGGCAAAACCACTGAAAATCTCGACTGTACTTATTAGTAAAACTCTGATTTGATGGTTTCGCGTTTGACCGTTGGTCCATTTCTGACCATCTCTTCTCTTCTCTTGTTTCCCCCACTTTTTTATTCCACCTTAATTAATAATCTCTTATTTTTCTACAAAATACTAAATTATTTTTGTTTATCAACACTCAACACAATATACTAAATTAGGATTGGAAAAAAGGTAAATAATGAGGTCTTGATTTAGAAGTACTTGGTTTTAATTGATTCATTATATTACAACTGTCCCTAACGGGAAAAAGAATAAAAACATGAATGTTTTATATATTTTTTTGTTTTATTTTAAGTGATGTTTAAAATTTCTACACATAAATTAAAAAAATTATATTAATTTTATTTAAATTATTTTTTTTACATAAAAATATCATAAATTGAAATTAATTCAATTAATAAAAAACATACTACACAATATAAATAGTAAAAAAAATTAAATACATTTAATTTTTTTCATAAAATGTTGAAAACATCATTTAACTTGAAACAAAAAATCTTGTAAAACTTCATCAATTAAAGTGAAACTAATCATATCTACAAATAATTTGAGTGATTTTATGAAACTAAAACCTGCCTAGTTAGAGCACTCTCGTTCGACGCGGTATGTGCTTAATTACTTGAGCTCAGAGAGCGTGGTATTATTTGAACTAATCAATTTATTTCGTGACAGAAATAATAATGCAGATGAAAAGAGTAATCATAATAATAATGTAAATTTAAGAAACTGGTGGAGGAGAGTTGAAGGGCATGGGGATGCGTGTCGGCCGGGTCGATCGGGTCCTTCTGTCGGGCCACTATAGTTTTTTTAGCTATTTTTTGTTCTTAGCTATTTTGTTTTTAACCTTTTTTAAAAAACATTTTTTAACTCTTTGAAAAAGTTATTCAAGGAATACAAAACATCAATCTAAATCCAAGTTTTATATACCACTTCAATTAAAATAGTAGTTCTAAGGTTAAAGATGATTAAAACTTTTAATTGTAGGCACAATTCTTATATAATTACCAATTTTATATTTTGTTTCCACTCTATCTGGATTTACGGTTAAAAACTTGGAATTCAATAAATAAATAAAAATATCAATAAAATTGCAATTTTTATTATAAAGAAATTACAATTTTTTCATCAATAGTGTTTTTTGTTTTTTTTGCTAAACAACCAATCAATAGTATTAGTTTCTTGTTAGTTAATTACATCACAAGGAATTGTTTTAATAGATACAGCATATGTATTTAATCATCTATGGTATGTTACTTTAAAATCACATCTTATTGGTTTTAATTATAGGTAACTTAAGGAAAAACATTAAAATTACAGTATAGAGAACATTGAATTATCTACCTCTGTTATATATTAATGTCTAACTTAAAGAGAAGGGACAAATATTATTAAAGTATATATTTGAAAACGACATCTGCTTGTAAATTTTGTTTTATCACATGTAGATATCTAATAACTTGTTTGTTTTTTTCTTGTTGAAACTTAATTAGATTGTTCTTTAGCCAAAAAAAACTTAATGATATTGTTACGATGGTTTTCCCATCCGATAGACCGTTAATCTAGTCCTTCCCGAATGAAATATTCTTGAAATGGTACGTACATATACACTATGAGGTCAGTCAGGAACACACGTGCGGGGTGATATACAATTCCTTGTTTTGTTTTGACAGAAAACATAAAGAAAGAAAGAAACTGTTCTTTTTCCCCAAATCTACCTATCTATTTATATTTGTAATATACATATCGGTTTTAATTTGTGTTATGATTTGAGAAAAAGTGGAAAATATTAGTGAAGAAAAGATGACAACACAAGAAGGCACTGGCAGTCGTATGATAAGATAGAGATCCGATTTGACGTTTGTCTTGTCTTTTCACTCTTTCTCTCTCAAAAAAACTAAATTAAATTTCCTTCCTTTCTTTATTTTCTTCGACCCACCTCTGGCATAGAAATGTTTTTTCATGCATAGAAATGATCTTTCATGCATAAAATAAAAATACAAAAGATTATATCATTTTTTTGTAATTTAAGATCTAATACATATGTCACACTCAGATATATATAATATAAGCTTAATTTCTTTTATTATGATAAGGATTTTACTTTCAGTGGGTCCTCGCGCGCTTAACCGGATCCTAGGGTTTGCTTTCTTATATCTTTACGGATTTTCATTTTCTTTTCCTTTATGATGCATAACTTTTGCGAATTATGTGTCACTAGAGCATCGTCTCGAAGTACTACTGTCATTCGTAAGGGATTAGGTATATGGTCTTCAGATATAAGGTGAGGTGACCTTTTAAACACTTATACTTTAGATAGTTTTTTTTTTCCAATTAGATGAATCAGTACGGAAAACTATAAAATAAAATACAGATATTGATTAAATTAATAGAATCAATAGAACATTCTAATTAATTACTCATTGGCAGATATATATCAAATTACGTGTCTTACCGACATGACATGATTGGATTCATACATGATATTTTATTGCTTTTCATAAATTTTAACCGAAAATCTCCTTTGAAAACTTCAACTAATTTCTACTATCTACAACAATTAGTGAAGCCGTAGTCACACTAAAAAGAGAATATGTCCCACTAAATTGATCATTGAGCCCAGTAAAAATATCTCGGTCGATGAAACGATGATTGATGACTAATATGTGGACACTTCAAAGTACGTGTGAAATTTTTGATGTTTTCCTCTAGATTATAACTCAATATAACATGATGTAGCATAACTATCAATTACTTAGAAAATTTTATGTTTTGCCATTTTTGAAAAATTTGCAAAAGTTATTAACTGGTTTTAGAAATTGCCACACCTGTTTCTGTTTGTTATAATTCAAACGATATTGTATCACCAGAAGAACCAGTTCTGAGATTTATGGGATCATAAACCATTACAATTTGGAAGTCAAATAATTTATACATATTTTTACGGGTTAGAAATCGAATGATTTATACATATTAACTATATTTAAAATCTGAAGGCCAATTAAAACCAATATTTTATCCGACTTTCCTCTGGTACTAGCTTTCGTAATCACTTTCCATAATAAAATAATATAAATAACACCCCTAAATGTCACCGGCTTAAATTTGTTGTCAATTTTCTGATAGCTTTAGTTTTTATATTACGTTACAATATCAAGGAAATGGTTAGAAGTATAACACCTAATCCCTACATTTTTATAATCGATACTGATGTGTGGCGATATCTTATATTCATTAAATTTTATAGACATTCAGTTAATATCCAATCCTTTTTTTTTTTTTAACTCATGAATAAATCTCAGGTCTATGCAGAGATCCAGACTAATCCCCTAGAAGAGGTGTAACCTACGGATAGACCTTCTCTCCAGATATGTAAATGGGTTCGAAAACAGAGGTCCATATCCGTGTGGGTGTCCAAAAACAATGTGTTGTAGTTTCACGCAGCAGATGGATCGAACCTAAAACGTGTTGGTGTCCCAGGCCCGTTTCCTTATCACCTGACCAAAAGGTACACTAATCCCTTTTGGCGATCCATATATATTAACTGTTTAAGAACAGTAAAGTTTACAAAACAAGTAAAGTTTATTAACTTAGATAAGTGATATATATATGTATGGTGTAAATGAACAAGCGAAACTATTCACTTAGCTAATTTAATTAACACTGTACTTGTTTTGTAAACTTTACTGTTCTTAAACAGTTAATAACTAACGAACGGGTATGAACAAATACATGCTGCTGTGTATCATATTTTCAATAATTTTATTCAATTAAGTTAGTAGTAATACTAATACCCTTCGTTATTTATTTTCAAAAATTTAATGCTGTTACACATGTTCAAATTCGATTTAATTCATATAATGCGATTTCTTACAGATTACACGAATATAAATTTGTCGAAATTTCTTTTAGGTTTTGCATATAAAATCGTTTATGTTAGATATATATTTTTACTTTTAGTTATTAATTTATCCAATTTAATACTAATTCATTTCGTAAACAATATAAAGTATATTTTAACTATCAATTTCAATCGAACTGTTTGATGTCATGTCTTAAATCATCTTAACCGCACCGCTTTCTTAAGAACGACTTAGATAACGTCCTTAGTATTATACAGTCAAAAGATTAATGGTCAGCTAATATCTCTCATAAGCAATGTAAATTATTGCCCTAGCACGCTGTTGTAGACATAATGCTTTCATAGGCTTAGGAAGGTTAAAGAAGTCTAATGGTTTGAACAAGAAGATCTTGAGCTGCCTTGAATTTGCATTAACTAACTCAAATTTCGTTTATTTGAACAACCATGGCCCACAACAACGCGTCGTTGTGCGTGTGTATGTTATCCACTATCTATGTATGTACTATTATGTGGTGTTACTGTCTTAGTATAATTTTTTACCACTTATTAGATGACAGGGTTGAATGTAGAAAATAACATGAAACCAAGATAAGTTCTACTAGTCAAACTCAAAGTCGTCTTCAAGAAACTCCTGAAATTGAAGAAATAAAGCAACATATACCCAATCACAAATTGGTCCTATTATAAGGAGAGTGTGTGTGTATTCGCGCGCGCAATATATCGAGTTTAATCTTCAGCCCATTTGCCAAGGTCTAAATGTCTATCATTTTCACCTATGTATATGCATAAACCATAATGTATATATAGTAGATACTAAACATATAGAGGTTATTATTAGGTGGAATCCAATTGATTGCTGGAATTTGAATTGTGTTCACCCATTCTTTTTATTTTTCACTTCACCAGTTTTTTTTTTTTTTTTTTAGAAAAATCGTGCTTCAAGCAACTAATATCTCTCACCAGCAATTTAAATGCATGCTGGATTTTTATTTTTATTTTCCTTTGTCTTGTTGAAGTTACAAACCCGACATCATTTCCTGAGTTTCTTTTTAAGTTACAAACCCGAAATAATTTCCATTTAAGAATCCTACCAAATTTTGTAAATTTAGATGTTAGTATGCTTAGATCAAATATTTTTGTTATTGTATTTGATAAATAATGTGTCTTCGAATAATGTCAAATTGACAATGCATTAGAATAATTAAATGTATAATAAAACAATATTTGAAAAATCTCGCGCTACTACTCATCTAATATTCCGAATGTTGCATGTGGGATCAGCTTATTAAACGAAAACAAGTTATAAGCTTTTAATTTTGAAAGAATTTGTCATCTGCATAATGCTATTAATTAGGTGTCAAATGGAGACTATTTTATTTTGTTCATTTGGTCAACGATTTGGGCCATATATGGGCCACACGATTAAATAATTGAATACTTAATCATATATTATACAGTCAATTTTTATATCGACTATATATATATACTATGCTCATATTAATGTACAAAAAAAAGAGACTCATAATAAAAAAAAGTATATGTGTGAAAAGAAAGAGACAAGAAAAGCTGGAGTTTCCAGTTCTGGTGCTAAGTATATTATGGCAGAAGAAGTGTCTGTTAAGGATTTGCATATATATATACGGATAAATAAAATAAACGTAATTGTAAGAAAGAAAGAATAAAAAGGGTCAAGACAGGTGGTGAAACAGTAAATCTCAGCTGCTTTTTGTTTGGAGAAAGAAGATTTACTTCCAACAGTCAAAAGTTAAAACATTGAACAAGATCTTCTAGTGTGGTCATATATAAGAGTTAATGTCCTTGTTTCCAAAGGCTGTTTATTACCCTATCTGCATTCCATGGCACCTACTTCTCGACCAAAGCTTCTCAACTTTCTAATCAACTGCATGCAAAAACAAAAATGTGAACATGCACACACACACACACACACACATATATATCTTTATTTTATATGATGTGTCAATATATAAGTCTATGCGGTTGTCTGCATTTCCATTCAGATATCCATACCCTCCCTAAAAATCATGCCCCAACCCCACAGAGCAAATTCGGTTTTCTGTCACACCGCCTAAATTATATTCGATGTAAAAACGTCTTTGAAAAAGTTATTCACTAAAATTGTATTCATAATGTTATTTGCTTAACAAACGAAAAAAAAAACATCTAAACCAAGTGGGAGTAAACATTTAAACAAAAAACCTTCATCTATTAAGATAGCTCTAAAATTTAACAGTACTAAAGGAGCACGTATGTGCGTGTATATGTTTGTGTATCGGTGTTATATATGTATGGGAATAAGATTTTGTCGAGATTTAAAATGATTTGACAAGACAAGACATTGTTATGCTTTTGCGTGTTTGAAGTGATGTGATGTGGACTTCTTTTGACTTGACCTCTCATTCTCTTCTTTCTCTCCTTTTATATGCATGATTTTTTATCGTATCCAATATGTTTATAATCTGCTTAATTGCTAGTTAGTGTTTGACCGTTAATCTATAAAATTCCATCATTTGACGCTCTGTTACATGCTCTTTAAATGTTGAACCAGTGGATAGTATGACAGACTTATGGTCTTGCAGGAGAATGCATCATGGCATCATGCAATCTTCAACCAACATATATATATATATAATGGTCAATATGTATCATCTGTGTGATTGAATCCAAATTATAACACAATGACGGTAATGAAAAATTTTAAACCTTGTAAATCTTAAAATCTAATTCTAATTAAAATAGCAATCTATCATAGTTAGAAAATATAAATAATAATACAAATATCTTAAATTCCATGCTGTTACATTTCACATAAAAATGTAAAGTTGAAAGAAAAAAAAACCAAACTTTGTGTTACTTGTTTATTTTGTTCATCATTTTTATAGACTTTGTTTGTATATCATTATAACGAAAATTATCAAGTACCGAGTGTTTTTACAGAAGAGCTCATGTGAGTCTAGTATCAAAACAATAAAAAGCCATTGGGCCATGAAATGAATTAAGCCCAATTTTAAGACGTATGCAAAAGCCCATATGTCGTGAAAGCAACCTCAAATGTTTCATAGTAGGAGAACTGTAAGAAGTAAAGCTGAGACATGATTAGTCATTAGAAAGCGAATCCACAACACTAACTCCCTCCAAATTGATGCATCTGAAAATAACTAAATAGAAAAACTTGGTTCTGAAACTTATGTAGTTTACTACAAAAGCATTAATGTGAGATATTGGTTCCTCCTAACTCATAGGTCTTGACTTAAAAACCTAATCCACACGACTTTAAAGCAGAATCCACTACCAGCTTTTACTATTAGAGCATATACAAAAATCCAATACTATATCTGATGAGAAATCCAATAGCCCATGTAACTAGGGTTTTTTAAGCAAGTAGATTCTTATATATTTGTGTTAAGAACATCAATGTAAGACAACCTTGAGAGTTAGACAACTCTCCTTCTTCCATTTATGAAATATCAAATCTGAAATCATTTTGTTTTTAAAGACTATCTAAAATTTTTCATTTCCTTATCTTTATGCACAATCAAACTTTTAATGAGCTATTTCAATTTCTATCCTAAAGCTCGTTTGAGCATGAATCTACACTTGCTTTAAGATTTCCAACATTTACTACTTTTCATTTAGTTTTACTATTTTCTTCATCGTTTTGACTTTTGACTATTGATTTTATTGCAATCCTTTGACATCAAAGAAACTAATCCTACCTAACTAAAAATCATACTTCTCCAACCTGATTAATAAACAACGTTTGGAAACGGATATGATTAAATTCCAACAATTTCTTTAGTTGCTCATATTATATGTTTCATGCCCCACGGACACACTTCCATTTACACAAACAAATCATCAACAATTAATTTGGGAAAAAATAAGCCTACCCACGAATATACGTATTACTATGAAAAAGAAAGAAAATAAAACTGAATAAGATTCCTTCATCTGGGAGCGTAGGAGACAGTGATATCCGTTGGCCGTTTCATATTCGTCGACCATTTTTCCGATTCCAAATACAGTTGAGATATTTTCCCGGCGACTCTTCCCATCTCCGGCCTATTCCCCGGATCATCCTGCACGCATTCCAACGCCAGCCGCAATAATTTCTCCACCACCGTCACCGGAAACGAATCCTCCAATCTCCGATCCATCCACCTCCTCAACCTCCCCTCTATATCGCTATCTCCGCCTTCGATTGCCGCTTTTGCTGTTTCTATCACCGACGTCCGCTCGAAATCTCCGCTTGATTTATCGTACCTGTATTTCAGCGGCTCCTCGCCGGAGAGAAGCTCCAGCATCATGACTCCGAAGGCGTACACGTCTGATTTCTGGGTGGCGATTCCGGAAGCCTGAAATTCCGGCGACATGTAGCCTCTCACTCCTTCGAATCTGAGTGCTCTGCTGTCAGATCGCCTGGGATCTCTCGATCCGTCTCTCTCCGGCGACATTTCGTCTGTTTCTCCGCAGAGTTGTGCGGTGCCGAAGTGGCAGATCTTGGCGTTGAAATCCGGCTCCGTCACGATCACCGCCGAGCTCTTGATGTGATTGTGGACGAGGTTTTCGATCTTCAATCCGGTCTTGTTGTGGATGTAATCGAGTCCGTGAGCTAGATCCGTTGCAATTTGGATCCGCGAGGTCCAATTCGATAAAACGGTGAAATTAGGAATCTTAGGGTTTCTCAGGCAATCGGCGAGGGACGCTCCGTTGACGTACTCGTAGACTAGGTAGATGTGATCGCCTCCTCCGCTGCCGGAGAGAGAGGCGCCGAGTAGAACGATGATGCTCCCGTGGTGGCTCCGGCAGATATCGGAAAGCCGATCCCTGAGCTCATCCTTGGCGATCCTCCGCCTGAACTTTCTCTGGAACACGACGACCTCTTTCCCTCGCAAATTGCAGCGCCACGAGGCCTTAGAGGAGGAGGCAGATAGACGATGAGCAAGGAAATTGTTGGTGGCAGCACGAATCTCGGCGACGTCGTATATGTGAGGATTCTCCGGCAAGGATTCCCGGAGACTAGCGAGGGATGTTCGACTGACGACTGAGGAGGAAGCACCGGAGGAGGAGGAGGCACCGGTTTTGTTAGAATTCGAGGTCGTTGTGGCTGTCGTGCCGGTGGTGCTGGGAGACGGAGAAGGTTTCGCCGGCGGAGCCCGTTGATGCCTTCCCTGAGATTGACTCGGCCGGGATCGCGTTCGGGTTGGCTCGGAAGCATTGACGCCCATTTTGGTTTTGCACATACAGACAAATTTTGTGGTTGAAATTCTGGAGAGGTCCGAAGGAAACCTAGAAAATCAGAGAGCAGCTAGGCGGCGAAGAGAGACGAAGACGGAGACCGGCGCATTATAGCGGAAGAAGGAAAGTCTTCTCTTTCTTCATCTCTCTGCTTTTTAAAAGCTTTACATTTAAAAATTTTAGAATATCGAAAGACTTGAATTATGCATATAATATACACTTTATTTTGCTGTTTCCAATTTTTTTTTTTTTCATTTATAAAAGTTTTTTCCACAAATTGATTAATAAGAAGTACCTCTTCAGTTTCTGCAAAAAACAGTTATTCCATTAAACATCTAAAATTTAAAATCGGACACAATTATTCTGGAAATGTATATTTTGTAGTTTGACATATCATTAGAACCGCGTTTAAACTCCGTATAACGATTCAAACTCATACTAGTAGGTTTTCAAAGAATCGAATCAAAAGCGCAATAAAGATGTAGAGAGAGAACAAAGGGAATTATAGTAGAATGCACGCTGACCGATCGGATAAGTGGCCATAAGTTTGCCACATGTCAATAATGTGAAACACCACCGTAGAAATTTTGCAAACAAATGTTTCGTTTCTAAAGCAAATAAGTGACGTTAACGATGACATCACTTTATGACGATTATTTACCTTTTTGCTAACACTTTTTTTTTTAACTGCTAACACTTTTTTATAATAAATTAATTGATGCAAAGGTGTTAAAAAAAAAAAAAAACAATTAATTGATGCAAATATCTGATAGATGTATAATTTATACTTTCACGTGATTGCAATGCCAATTGGTTCTCTTTGTCGTTTTTTTTTCTCATGATATATAACAACTACAACTACAACTACAACCTGTATGTCACCATAGGGAATGTTCTTTGCAGTATCTGTTGTAAACTTATGTAATTTTTGATACATACATGTGATTTGAGTAATATAATTAGATTTAATTTCTATCATTAACATGGAGACAATGGGACAAGGGGGACCGAATGTGTGTATACGCAATTATGCAGCATATGGAATATGAGGAAAATGTCTCAAGATTCATCATACAAGTCATAATTTTTAATGAAATTTATAATCAAGTAGTGGGAGTGTGTTTTAACATTTTTTAACTGTTCCTTTTATTATTGTTTATTGTTATAATAATAAAACTCTATTTCAGGTACGTGGGGGTGTTTTGGAACTACATCATGAACACAATGACTAGTGAAAAAAGAGAGCAAATTCTTTGCTCCAGATTCACAATGTGTGCTTGTGAAGCTTCAATATTGTTCCTAATCTTCGCAGTAATCAGCATGATGAATCACATGCTTCTATCAAGAGTATTGTGATCAATTCGTTCGATCTAGTATTTTTATGGATCAAAATGCGGTAAACTGTTAAAAAACGAGCTTAATCCTGGTAATTATTATTTGAAGTCGAAAAAAACAAAATTTCCAGTGGGTTTTGCCTTTATATGAGCATCCAACAAACACGGTCATATGAAGTCAACAAATAGTTGTGTTTCTTGACAAAGACTTTGTTTTTTCTTTCTAACCAACGCCATGTTGATGCTATCCAATGCTCTAATTGGGCATCTTTAGACAACCTCAGACATTTGGGATCTAACTAGCAAGAGAATATAGTTTTAAAGTACAAAGTCAACCGAGAGAATTTAGTGAATGCAATACACTATTAATATTTACTATTATTATCATCTAAACAGTTTTCTACAAATCAAACATTTAGACTTGAAATGTTTCTTTTGTAGAAGAAGAAAAAGAAAAAACGGTATTTTTCCTATATGAGAATACTAAACTGTCAAGATTCATGGACTTTTTTTGTTTTTTTTTTGTTAAACAAGGTACATGGACTTCTAACTTATGAAATAAATCATCAAAAAGTAGAGATAATTCATGTCTTTTATATATTATAAAGATTTATCTTACTTGAGAAATGATATCACTAATATATATAAACACGTATCTTGTGGTTATTTTTCCTTTTATCTTGCTTTACTATATATTTTAAATGAAATAAAACTCTCAAATCGAAGCTTAGCCATGCGATATTTTTTTTGTACCTTTTATCTGGTTTTACAAAATCTATTTTTGTTTTTGTTTTGTATGATTGCCTTCTTGAAGCAGACAGAGGTAGCAAACGACGAAACGTATCGATGGAGATGTTGTGGTGGTAGTGGTGGTGGTAGCTAGCAGAAGAAAGAGTCAACGAAGTGATATATGGAGACTGATCATATGGCAAAATAATTCTTAAAACCATAGTGATCCTCTAAGTCTGTCTTTGTTAGGTTTGATCATAGAATCTACGCTAATTACTTCACAAGATTTTGACCAAGGACGAATCCACGTCATGTTAATGGAGTCACATACCTCCGGTTAAAATATATATATATATATATATCGTCGCATGCAAATTTTGCGATGGAATTTTGATTTGCAACATCACAGATTCATTACTATTTTTTTTGCAAAAAAAAAAAAAGATTAATTACTATTTATCTAGTAACAACGTATTTGCGATGGTTTCCTATATTGCAAATCGTCTGTTTTCGAGTAGTAAATAATTGTATCAAATTTTAAGTAGTCGAAACTCAATACAGCTCACCAAAAAATCCATCGAAAATCAAAAAGAATTAAATGCAAACTGACTTAAAAAACCCTAATGGCTATGGTCGTCGCGCTCTCTTTATCTCTCTCCTCTTAGTAATCCGTTTATTTAATTAAATCCAATTAGAGAATTAACTACAAGCTTAATAAAAAAAAAGTTACTTACATTTAACCAATATTTCCTTTTTCTTGTATGTATACAGACAGCTGTACACAGTAAAAACGAAAAGAAAAAAGGAAAGAAGGGCAAAAAAGGAAAGAAAGGAAAAAAGGAAAGTTCTATGACAACGGTCCCATATGACAACCTATATATATGTATACACGATTGACAAATCAGAATCTCACTTTTCATTCTTCTTCTCTGCTAATTGCTATTCAAATTGCGACATTGAATTTTCTTACTGTGTTGTTTCTCTAAAATCGAAAGTGATCTTTTGTGTTTCTAAAATGGCTATTAAATTTCGCGCCCCTTTTTCGAGCCGTCGTCTCCGTCAACGGATCTCTACTGTTTACCCTTCGATGGTTTTCTTTTCGCGACCCTCCAGCTCCTCCTCCTCGTCGTCAATCGCCGGCATGGGGCTGAGATCTCGGTCGGAAGAAAACCTAAGCAAACTCAGCGACTGTATGGACAACATGGACGACGACGTCTCCAGGCTCTTCATGGAGTTCCACCAGACGGATTTCCGTCAAGATCCCGACTTGCTTCGTCTTCTCAACGACTATTTCACCACTAGCAAAGCAGTCTCCGAACTCTGTGAGTCTCTCAGAAAGTGCTTGGCCAGAGCCGAACACGACGAGTGCTTCTTAATCGACGAGGCATTGCGTGATTTCCACGAGGAGAAAAACGGCTATGGCGGATTGCTTGAAGCTAGTTTCAGGAAAACCTTCCGAGATGTCAGAAATTTCTCAGACTTCTACAACTCCGGTGACGCGGACTGCGATTCTGATATTTTCTCCGGGGATTTTCTCAGGAAAACTCAGATCTGCCATGAAGACCGGGCCAAGATGATCGTGAAACTGGAGACGACGATGAAGGAAGTCGATAAAAAGCTGAGACGCGTACGCGGTAAAAGAGCCATCGTTGTGGCGGCGATACTCGCTCCGGTGATCGCTCTAGTGATCGTGAGCAAATACGTCGCCGGAATCTTCGGATCTGTTCCGTTGGAGGCGATGGCTAAATTCGGGGCTTCGAGGTGGAAAAAATCGACGGAAGGTCTGAAACGAGAAAAAACGGCGATGACGTCAATGGAGAGAGGAGCGATGGTGGCTCTCAAGGAAATCGAGAAGATTAATAGACTTGTGAGTAAATTGGAGACTGTGGAGAGATCGATTCGAGCCACCGCGGAGATCGCCGTAAAGAAACGATCGCCGGTGGCTGAAGCCATGGGAGGGATAGAGAAGGAACGGAAGAGGTTGAAGTCAACGCTCGTTGACCTAGACAGAGAGACCGGACGGTGCGATGGTTTTGCGCAGTTTGGCCGTACGGTGGCTCGGGAGAAGATTGTTGAGTTTCTGTCTCATGGCGAGAAAGCTCCAAGCAGTTGAAATTACAGTATAGATTTGACTGCGTGCCCTGGAACACTTGATTTTGTTTTTCAATTTTGTAGTCAATTGGTAACAACTTTGTTAAACTGTAACTTTTTGCAGATATATAAATCTCAATTCCGTTTGTCTGAGAAATCAGGAGTTACAGATTCACTTTAAACAAACATTAAAATCATATGTTGATTGTTTCTGTGCAAGAAATTAGGAATAACAGATTCCATTAAAACCCAAGAAGTCTAACATTTAATTGTGTTCTGTCCAAATAATTACGAATTACTGATTCCATAGAAACCCTAAAAATCGAGTATGTAGTACAAATGAGACTGGGAGAACAAAGATAAGGTTCCCGATCTAGGGATGAGTAGTTTTAGAAAGAAAACCTATTTCGAATAGCTTAGTTCCGTTGATTGAATCGTAACTCAGAGTAAAGAGAGAAAGAGAGAGAATGACGAGAAGAAGATAATTCGATTTAGGTAAGTTTCCCAAAATGGTGTATCACACCTACAAATACTGTTCTCATACTAACTGACAAACCGGTTTTACTGAATAAGACATAACCAAAATAATATTTAAACCAAAGAGAAATTGTTTAATCATAACCGAAATATAGAGAAAACCGAGATTGAACTTATCCTATCACAATAAAAGTCCCCAAGGCTAAAAAGAGAATCAGCAACGATAGAAAACTCAAGAGAGTAAGTTTCAAAAAAAAAAAAAAAAAAAACTCAAGAAGAGGTTGACTGTGTTTCGTTGACCTGCTGAGTTAGTCGGGATGCAAAGTCTCCACACAGTGTCTTTTCCAGGAATATCCATGAAGGAGATTCCTTTAACTGCTAACAACTCCCTAATCTTGAAATCTTTATTCTTTCTTCAATCTTCTGCAACACCTCCTCTTCTCCCATTCCTGCTTTTGCTAATGCCTTTTGTTTCATCTCTTTCAAAAACTCTGCGTAGCTTCGAGGCGTGAGCAAACCAAGCACATCAAGAACTTCCCTCACTGCTTTTTCAACTTCCACCAATGACACAAGCAGCGAAATCCGCTGCTTCTTCTGCATTTTCTTGAGCTTGGTGATTGAAACGTTGGTGACACGAGTTATGGAATGTTTTGTCTTGGTCTCTATGACTAATATTGACTTTAAAATATATTGTTTGAATTTTATATATATGGCTAATAAGACAAAAGAGTAGCCTATTTTTTGTTCGGAGTTTGATGATTTTAGAAATTCAAAATTGTCATTTTTTCGCTTAATTTTAGTTTCCGCGCGACATCGCGCGGGTTCCCGACCTAGTAAATATAGTACAAAATGTGATTTAGTGTGATATATTTTTGATAATACTATAATTTAGTAATTTAAATGAAAAACTGATTTTATTACAATAAATCATTATTATTATTATTCATTTTAATTATAAATAAAAAGATTTAAAAGTTAAAAAACCACTTTATAATGAAAAATAGGTTTACTCTATTTTAAAATGGAAAATAGAATTAGGTTGGAGAATAATTTACTCTCTAAGTATCTACATAACCAGTACAACACTAAGAGAGATAAATGCCAACTCCAACAAAACTCATTGATCCAATTTCTCCAGCTTCGTTCAGTGTTTATAAAATTAGAGAAGAATCCAACAATAGACCAACAAAATTTCAAATTCTACAACAATCCTAACGCGAGAAATCGAAAGATAGAAAAAAAAGAGACATGTAAAGCACATCAAAGGAAACGGCGGCACGAGCGTGGCCGATATGGCTCAGATCGTATGCGGTAATTCCGCATACGTACATTCCGATCTTGTCGGGATTGATTGGCTTTAAAACTTCCTTCACTTGAGTCATCGTATTGTGCAACTTCAACTCTACCTTCTCCGCCTCCATCTCTCCGCCGCCAATTGTCCTCTCGGAAAAAGCTTTCGAATGCTCAATTTACAGGCCGCCGCCCTAAACCCAAAATATTTCAATCTGATTCAAACGGAAAAAGATGTGTTCAAAATTTGTTCACTTTTTTTTTCCTTATATAATTCACGTCGGATTCCTTCTGAAACAGGGAGAGGAAATATATCCCCAATTTTCCTTTTTGGAAAGAAATAATAAATTTGTTTACTTGTTTTTCTTTTACTTTACTTTAAAGCTTACATAATTTCATTTTATTTTGTCAACAGTTATAAAGAGACAAACAAAATTGTGTTAATTTTGACTTTTTTTTTTAGAGTCTTCTCTAATTGTTCGGATTAGGGGTGGGCAAAAAACTATAACCGAAAAAACCGAACCGAACAAACCAAAATAAGTGATTTGGTTTGGTTATAGTTTAACTTAAAAATCTATTTGGTTATCATTTTTATTAAGCTTTCGGTTTAGGTTTGGTTTGGTTAAAAATCGTAAAACCGAATAGTTTTTATGGTTTTTTGACTTAAATTAAAAATAATACTATAGTTATTTGGTTTAATTTGGAGTTATGGTTTATTATGTTTTTTTATTAGGTTTATCGTTTAATGTTTTGATGTAATTTATGTTGTTGTTTTTTAATACTTGCAAATTTTTTTACTTTTTGAGAGAAAATATGTTCATATAATACATTAATTTTTTTTTTTTTTCGAAAAGCATGGATAAACCGAGAAAAATGAAACCAAACCGAACCGAATTGCATATGATTTTAATATGGTTTCACTTTTTGTAAAACCGATAAAACCGAAAACCGAAGAAAATCAAACCGTACCAAACCGAACTACTAATGGTTTTTATATTGTTTAAGTTTTTATAAAACCGAAAAACCGAAAAACCGTAAAACCGAAAAAACCGAACCGAAACCAATCAAAAAACCGAAATGCCCACTCCTAGTTCGGATTCTGAAAACAAAAAGAAAGATTCCCAATTTTTTTAAAGAAAATAATAATACATTGTTTTAAGGCTTATAATTCCATTTTATTTTATTTTGTCAACAGTTATGATCCAATTTAAACGGTCATAATTTCTTAAAAGCAAAAGATCAGTTTTTAATTTTTATTTACCGAGCCTGTTTCTAATTCTGAAAATTTAATATCCACCTATAAGAAATTAAGAACGAACTGTTGAACAAATCTAACCCCAGTTAGTTTTAACTTTAAAAATAAAGGTCAAGACTAGTCGGCAAATCTTTTGTCTGACCAAAAAAATTAAATGGCTACGAATTTCTAAATCGATACATAGATTTATCCCAAATATAATTCTAGATGATCTCTAAGAGGTAGGTACAAAGAAAACCTCATATTTAACCAAATAAACACAAGAAAATAAAATTGGGCACCTCATAAATCATCAGACCACTAAACTCCCACGTAACCACATTAATCACAGCCATATTCTTCAATTGTGGCCCCCTATCCATTTCAACCCCACCACATACAACAAACCACATGTATGTTCACCATACCTTATATAAACGTACCACAATTTCCAATCTCCTTTGCTTGGAAATTGGAATAGAGTGAAAATCAAAAGATGAGTCTAAGAGCACTGCCTCTCCAACACAACAGTGGGTTCGTCTCCACGACCAAAATCCCTATCTCAAGAACCGTGCCGAGAATTAGCCGGAACCCTAGATGGCTCGTCGTGTCGGCAAAGCACGAGAAAGATGAGGAGAAGAAGGAAGAGGAGACTTCGTTGTTCACTAGACTTACGGATGCGTTGGATTTCTCACAGGTTCGGTCGGAGAAAGACGCCGAGCTTCTCTACGAGGCTCGAGAAGCCACCAAATCCGGTGGCAAAATGTCCAAAGAACAGGTCGGTCAACTTTAACAAACACACAAAACCAAAGATCGAGTTAGTCATTACTGTTGATTTTCTACGACCGGACAGATTATTCGATGCAAAGCGGCTGTGGCATGGGAAGCCGGAAAGCCACTGGTGATGGAGGAAGTGGAGGTTGCTCCGCCGCAGAAACACGAAGTTCGTATCAAGATTCTCTTCACTTCTCTCTGTCACACCGATGTTTACTTCTGGGAAGCAAAGGGACAAACGCCGTTGTTTCCACGTATCTTCGGCCATGAAGCTGGAGGGATTGTTGAGAGTGTTGGAGAAGGAGTGACTGATCTTCAACCAGGAGACCACGTGTTGCCCATCTTCACCGGAGAATGTGGAGATTGCCGTCACTGCCACTCGGAGGAATCCAACATGTGTGATCTCCTCAGGATCAACACCGAGCGAGGCGGGATGATTCACGACGGTGAATCGAGATTCTCCATCAATGGCAAACCTATTCACCATTTCCTTGGAACCTCCACGTTCAGTGAGTACACTGTGGTTCAC